>CAUYON010067732.1:0-129812 GCA_963573935.1 Arctocebus calabarensis | reverse complement strand
CCTCTGGAGGAATATTTGGATTATTGAGAATGGAAGGTGGTAAATTCATCAACCCCGATCCCATATCAGGGACATGTCCTCCTGGAAATGAGCCTCCTGTTCGTTGCAATGCCCTACGAGCATTTTCTCCATCAGGATCCTATAACACACATTGAATGTTAAGTGCCACTAAATGTATTAGTACTTCTATATAAAATAAATAACAACTTCAAGTTCTACAGCAGCTATCCCATTTTGCTCAAATTATTGACCCTCTTGAAGAATGAGCTTTTTCCTCATCCAGAGATTTGAGTCCCATAAAAAACCTGTGGATAGACAAAAAATTTCAGTCTCCAGAGATGTCACTTAAGTACCTCTTTCCAATCACTAAAGTCACTTAAAAACTTGAAATTAATTCAATTTTGCACACACCCTAGACAAGCATATGACACATACCCACAACTCAAAGAGGAGCAAAGTACTCACTGTGACTCTTTTCTTTCCAAAATGTAGAAATGATAAATTCTTACCACTGGATGCAAGTGCCCAAATTCAGACTAATTCAAAGCTTCTCAATAATGGAACAGACTCATAAAACCCAAGAACAAGGGCGGCACCTGTGGCTCAAAGGAGTAGGGTGCTGGCCCCATATATCAGAGGTGGTGAGTTCAAACCCGTCCCCGACCAAAAAAAAAAAAAAAAAAAACCCAGGAACAATAGGGTAGGGAGGAGACCTATTAAAATCTGTAAATTTCATTCCTGAACTATTATCCATCTTCTAATCTCTTACCTTCCTCAACAATGATTATGATCTGAGATGGGAGCAAAGAAGAGACAAAGGAAGGCCAGGTGTCCAAATGAGGAATGATACTAAACACTGTTTTTTGTTAAGTTCATTAATTTTATAAGAGAAATACTCTACCTTTAAACAAAACCAAAAAAAGCAAGTTTAAAGGTACTTCTCATTCATGCCACTATATGGAATGCAAAAAAACAAAATAAGTGAGAAACCACATAAATGATGTGTTTACAATGATAGAATATCATTTGCACTGCCAAAAATTATGTTAAAGACGACCATCAACTCTACTCCACTGGCCCCAGTCCAGGAATACAGTAGTAATGACAAGAAAGAGAGATGACTTCACAAATTCCCTAGCATGGCTATTTTCTGAGAATAAAAGGTGAAAAGGTAAAAGCAAGAATAAAGTTACTCTGTCTGCCAATGTCTTCATACAAAGGAATAAAAAGGATTACAAAAGTAAAAACATAAATGTTATCAAAAAATGAAATGTCTGAAATGAAATTAAATCATGAAATGTTTAAATAAATAAATTCTCCAGGTCTAAGGATTCAAAAACTTGTACAAATGCAGAAGTTAAGATAGTAGTTACCTTATGGGGAAGGAGGACAGAACTGCAGAAAAGATGCTTCTTAAACTATTAAGATATTTAGGCTATCTGTGCTTATTGCATTAATAAAACACACTGCTATGTTTTGTCTTTTATGTGACATATATATATGCATAACACATGCATATGTATATATATATACATATATATATATAAAATAAAGTGTATGCAATACAATATATATATATATATACAATATACAATATATATATAAAATAAAGTGTATGCAAAACAAATTACCTACCAGGTAATATGGCTCTTATTCCTCTGTTCCCTTGCTGTCAACCTGATAGTCACTGACTGCTATCGGTTTTAGAAAGTCTATCATACATTTTCAACTTAAGCTAATGCCCATTTAATTAATGAAAAACTGTAATTGTCAAGATTTATTAAGGAACATTCAAAGTATACTTTCCTTAGACTTTCATCTCAGTAGTTATTCTAAACATTCACCCCAGTCACCCAACTATAAATCCCAGGAAAGAGACTGCCTATAGTAATGTGAACCCAAAAAAGTTAATTGAATAAATTCCTCATCATTTAGCCAAGCCAATCTGACCATTTCATCTCTTTAAAAAGTTGAAAATGGAGACATTCTATATCAACTTGGAACATAAATCTCTATTCTAGGGCCTCTGAAATATTACTGAAGGTCTACAATGTGCCAAAATTACAAGAATAATATGACCTTGGCCTTTGATATCCAATAAACTTTTTTTTAATTGAAAAAAAAAGGAAGGGTGGTGCCTATGGCTGACTCAAGGAGCAGGACGCTGGCCCCATATACCAGAGGTGGTGGGTTCAAACCCGGCCCTGGCCAAAAACTGCAAAAAATAAAGGACACTGAGAATCTGTAATACTTGGCCTTTAACAAGGAATAGGAAATAGAAAATTGTAATACTAAAAATAATCATTTTGAAGATTAGAATCATTCTGAGGATTATAATTTAAGAGAAATTATTTAGGATACCAACATATTTCTGAAGCATCCTGACTTAGGCATAAAAACCACAAATAAGGGCAATGCCTGTGGCTCAAAGGAGTAGGGTGCCAGCATATGCCGGAGGTGGTGGGTTCAAACCCAGCCCCAGCCAAAAACTGCAAAAAAAAAAAAAAAAAAAAACTGCATTTTAAAAACCATAAATAAATAGTTGTCATAAATCATAACAGTCTAAACTTTTTCTACCAATTCTCCATGTCCCTATCAAAAATTAAAAAAAAAATAATAACCCCAGGCTCAAACAGGAATAGAAGAATTTGGATGCTAACTGAAATAAAGGTATTTGAGATACATGTATATGTGTTGCACCATGGATTTTAATGTCCAAGTATTACCATTTCACACTCAGAAACAAGAAACCAAGAACCCCTGGACAGATTAACAACAATAATTACTGTTACTGCTAACATTTATTACTGAGTTAAAATATTTTAATTTCCATGCTAAATGCTTTATATAATAATATAAGTATAATAAATAGCTAACATTAATTAAATGCTTTACATATATCAACTCTTTTGAGTCCTTATAGCACTATTAGGTAGTTTCTATTATTATTCCCATTTTAGCGATAAGGAAACAGAGGTTAAGTGAATGATTTGCTCTGAGTTACACAGATTCTCTGATGTCACTGCCTGAACTCTTTACTATGTATTTCATTTAATCATAATAACCCTGTAAGATAAATACAGACGTACTTTATTGTACTTTATAATACTGTGCTTCACAGATGCTAGTTTTTTACAAATTGAAGGTTTGTGTCAACCCTGTGTCAAGCCAAGTCTTTTGGAGCCATTTTTCCAACAGCAAGTACTCACTTTGTGTCTTTGTGCTATTCTGGTAATTGGTTCAAAACCTCAAACTGTTAGATTCTATTAAATGCTATGGTAACTTGAGATCATGACCGCTAATGTTTTAACTGTTTTGGAGCACCACCAATCATGCCCATACAAGACAATGAACTTAACTGATAAACACTTTACATGTTCTGACCAGCCATTCTTTGTCTCTCTTTCTCCCCTCAAGCCTCCCTATTCTCTGAGATGTAATATTGAAATGAAGCCAATCAGTAACTCTGCAATGACTTCTGAGTGTTCCAGTGAACAGAAGAGTCTCATGTCCCTCACTTCAAATCAAATGATAGAAAACAATCAAAGCTTAATGAGGAAAGCATGTTGAAAACCATGATAGGTCAAAAGCTAGGCCTCCTACATCAAACAGTTAATCAAGTTGTGAATGCAAAGGAAAAGTTCTTGAAAATTAAAAGTGGTACTCTAGTGAACAAAAAAAAGCAAAAAAAGCCATATTGCTGATATGGAGAAAGTTTTAGTAGTCTATATAGATAAAATTAGCCACAACATTCACTTAATCAAAGCCTAATCCAGAGCAAGGCCCTAACTCTACTCAATTCTACAAAGGCTGAGACAGGTGAAAAAGCTCAAGAAGAAAAATGTGAAGCTAGCAGAGGTTAATTCATGAGGTTTAAGGAGAAAAGCCATCCCCATAACATAAAAATGCAAAGTGAAATAGCAAGTGCTGACGGAAAAGCTGCAGTAAGTGGTCCTCTAGAAGATCTAGTTAAAGATCACTGATGAGAGTGGCAACACTAAACAAGTTTTCAGTAAGGATGAAACTGCAGCAGTCTTCTAGTGTAGAAGATGCCATCTAGGACTTTTCATAGCTAGAGAGAAGTCAATGTCCAGTTTCAAAGCTTCAAAGGGCAGGGTGACTCTTTTATTAGGTGTCAATGCCGCTGGTGACTTTAAGTTGAAGCTAATGCTCATTTAACATTCTGAAAATCCTAGGGCTTAAGAATTACCGTTTAAATGGAACAACTAAGCTTGGATAATAGCATATCTGTTTATAGAATGGTTTACTGAATAGTTTTTAAGTTCACTGTTGAGACCTACTGCAAAGGAAAAACAAAAACCTTTCAAAATGTTAAAGCCAGCTCGGTGCCTGTAGCTCAGCAGCTAGGGTGCTGGCCACATACACCATGGCTAGCCGATTTGAACCCAGCCCAGGGCCTCCTAAACAACGACAACTACAACAAAAAAATAGCTAGGCATTGTGGCAGGTGCCTGCAGACCCAGCTACTTAGGAGGCTGAGGCAAGAGAATCACTTAAGCCCAAGAGTTTGAAGTTGCTGTGACCTGTGATGCCACAGTACTCACTATACTGAGGGCAACATAGTGAGACTGTCTCAGAAAACAAAAAAAAAAAGTTAAAGCCTATTGCCAATGTACCTAACCTAGTCATCTCACCTAAGAGTTATGATGGAGACGTACAAGGAAATGAATGTTGTTTTCATACCCATTAACACAACATCCACTCTGCTGCAATGAATCATGAAGTAAATTAACTTTGAGGTCTTATTTAAGAAATATATTTATTTCATAAGGCTATGGCTATCATAGTGATTTCCTCTGATGGACGCGGCAAAGTCAACGGCAAACCTTTTAGAAAAGGTTTACTATTCTAGCAGACATTTAAGAACGTTCACGATTCATAGGAGGATGTCAAAATATCAACATCAATGGTTTAGAATAGTAGTTCTCAACCTTTGGGTCATGACCCCTTTGGACTGTATTAAAGCTTCGCGGCATTAGGAAGGTTGAGAATCACTGGCTTAGAAGAAGTTTATTCCAATTCTCATGGATGAATGTGAGGGGTTCAACAGTCAGTAGAGACATATCTACAGATATGACAGAAATAGCAAGAGAAGTAAAATTAGAAGTGGAGCCCAAGATATGATTAAATTGTTGCTATCACATGATAAAAATTAAACGGATGAGGAGTTGCTTCTTACAGATGAACAAAGAAAGTTTCTGGGGATATAATCTATACCTGGTGAAAATGCTATGAACAACACTAAAGTGACAACAAAGGATTTAGAATATTATGTTGCATCAGGGTTAGAAAGGACGGAAAGAAGTTCTACTGTAGGTAAAATGCTATCAAGCAGCATTGCACAGTACAGAGAGATATTTCTTCTAAGGAAGAATCAATCAATGCAACAAACTTTATCACTTCCTTACTTTAAGAAATTACCATAGCCCCCCCAGCCTTCAGCAGCCACCACTATGATCAGTCAGTAGTCAACAACATCAAAGCAAGACCCTCCACCAACAAAAAGATTAAGACTTGCTGAAGGCTAAGATGATCACTAACGTTGAAACCAAAAAAAATATTTTTTAATGAAGGGTAGGTACAATTTGTTTTTAGACATAATGCTATTACACATTTAAAAGACTACAGTATAGTATAGGTTTTATGCAGAACAACAGAAAGCTGCCCATGGAAATGAGTGCTTTACAAGCTAATCATTCCAAGGTCAATTACACCTATTTGTAAATAATATTTTTGTGTATCTTCTGGTTATTTTTTTGATCAACTTATTTACACTGCAACAATTCCATATAAAGAGAACATTTCTACTTCAGGGGTTTCTGAATTCTAGTTATAAATTTCACTAACAAAGTCATAACTTTCCTTAAATTTTTATCTGGAACAGTTTCTAAGTCAATTTTATTAAAAGTGAGTATCAATTGTAGTTGAATCCTTAAGATATTTGCATTATTAAGAAATCTTCAATTATCAACTACAACACAATCTAAAACAATTAGAATGTCTATACCAAATAAAGTCAGCACCCAAAGGTGGTCATCTTTAAATATCTGGGTCCTGAAGTTTCTTTACTTATATAACTCTGTTCATAACAACTTGAAATAGATCAAATATATAAGAAAACTAACTGCGTGAGGGCAAACAGACAATCATGTACAAGTAAAACTATCACCATTATACAATGCTTCATAAGCATTTGTAAAAGCTATAGTTCACACAAATACATTACCAAAAACGAAAATCCAAAGAAAGTATGTCCTTATTGTCAAATGTTTAAATTTATGTTTTTAAAAATAAGAAATCTTACCTCTTTAATATTCAGGGGTCTTCCACTAAGATCATATTTGTTCATGGTTTCTAGTGCTTTCTTTACAAATTCTTCATCTTTGAATTCAACAACACTTAATGGAAGAAAAATTTATAGGAAATGTTTATGTACTAATTTTTTCCAATCAGAAGTTTAATTTGACTTAAGATACTTATAGAAAAAAATTCTTACCCACAACCCTATATCCAGGTAGATTTGTCAAATTATGCAAAAGAAAAAAAAAGTTTTGGATCAGTAGATGAAGGTAATGGTAGATTCTAACATTTAAATCTTTAAGTGTAGTAACACAGTACAATGACTTTTCATCTTTAACACCTCCAGAACATAACAGGCAAGTGTCCACAAATTTTCTATAAAGTTTTAAATCTAAGACATTAGAACATAAGATGTAACAAGCTTGCAGTATAATTTTGCTTTTAGATGACTTTTAGGTTAAAACTAATGCAACTGCACAAATTCAATTTAATTCAAGGAAATAACTAAAAGCTCCAACATACCTATCCTTACAGAGTAACAAATATTTCAAAAAAATGTATTGTGTAGAATGTTTTTCAACTCTATTAAAATCAAAATAGGAAATTTGGAGGTTTTTTTGCAGTTTTTGGCCAGGGCTGGGTTTGAATCCGCCATCTCCTGTATATGGGGCCGGCGTCCTACTCCTTTGAGCCACAGGCACCGCCTGATTTCATTTCTAACAAAGTGCTCTATTAGAGTAAAACTGGCTGTACATAATATTAACAGCACCCAGTTAAGTCTGTAAAAGTTATCTATGGTAAAGAATTAATTTGTAGAATCATATTTAAACATAATTCCTTACAATCACTGTTCTATATGCCATTTGAATGTGATGACAAAGTTTTTCTTATGTACCTAATTTTTGCTGATGTAATTAAGCCTTATTAATAGCTTTGCACTCTTCAGTATACTCTTTGTACTCTTCAGCATATTGTATTCTTGTTGCTAAAAATCAATATCTACTATCAACCAATTCCTTTGATGTCAGTTTAATCAGAAATGTCATTCATACCAATTGGTCAAAGCACTGCCTCTTATGTAGTCCTGTAGGCTCCCACACTAAGCTTTTCAGTAAAAGTTTCAAATATACATTCTAATTAATTAACACCTTTAACCTAGAGTCCTCTCAAAAAACTCTTAGGGAATAGTATCAACTCAGTGACTTTTAAAATATCCTTGAAGACATCAAAATACAACAAAATCCTATATTAAAATCTTTTTAAGCTAAAAAGAAGCATTACAATAGTGCATTAGAAAAGTGAATGCCCTTTATGAGCATTTACAAAACCCATCCCTTCCAGGCAGCTAGTTTGGTTTGTGTAAGTTGTCAGACTTGCTAGGATAAAGCCTCAAATCTTGCATAAAAAAGTAAAACAAAATGAAACTTAAGTTTCCAGAAACTGGTACAAGTATTATACAAAAAGTAAACTGCTGAGGAACTTTTAAACCTCAAGCAGATTATTGCCCACAGGACTTACCCTTGATTTTCCTTCCGCATCCTTAAAGAGCTCCACGTATGTAACCTCACCAACTACATAAGACATACAAAAGGAAGATACCAAGAAACAATACATTTAAACACCAATATCTTGCTTTACTACACACCTGTGCACAACTCTACAAAGAAGCACCTATTATTCACCAACAATCAAAACCAGACCAACATACCTCCTATCAATGGCTAGGTAAATTTAACTAATTTTCAGAAATGTACATCATCCACATTCTCTAAAAAAAGCTAACAACCATATTAACCTAATTCATACTACAGATCATATTTTGGCCAGCATGATATAGTTGGTGAACAAATAACACATATACATACAAATGGTCCCTTAGCCTATCATATTAAAACATCAACATTAGCACTTTTCAAATAACTTTAGTCAGCCTACACACCACAGCTGTTTTAAGGTGACTTTCTACCTGAATGTCTTCAATCATGTTTGCCATCAGTAAACTAAATTTACAAGTCATGCTTCACAGCAAGCCACACACTTTCTAAATAAAGTCAATGAATAAAACCAATCAAATAGTTGTCACCTTACAACAGATACACCAATACAAATTTTAAAAAATTGATTAGAAGAAATCAGCCTCAAAACCAAGTACATAATTTTCAGGACTGTTGAAACTCAATTTTTCAAGAGATAACAAAACTAACTTTTACAAGATCAAATATTAAAATTATATTTCCCCAAAACCAACCATGTATATAAGATGAAGGTTTTCTGATTATTCAAGAACAAAATTGCAACAGCAGTAATACAATTTTAATATAGAACTGCAAAGACAGCATCATGGCAGTCATGACAATGCAAACAAAATAAATTCCACAGCCAGATTCCAGACTCCACCAAGATAATAACAAAACAGCTTTTGGAAAAAAAATAATCAGGCCTTATTAGTCATACTTTAACACACTAAATGTATTGCTTAACTAATGCAGTATTCCTTTAAAAATCTATAAAATCTTCAACTAGACAAAACAATCACTTTAACAAAATTCTTGGTGGCATGCATATGCTGGCTCACTACTATCCCACTAAAATGGCAAAAAGAAAAATACTTCATTTATCCATACTACCTTATAGTGAAGTTGTGTCAAATGAAAGAAGAGGAAAAGATTAATTCACAAATCAAGAAATAAAAATAAATTTTTTGAGTCTGTGTGGCTCAGAGGAATAAAAAAGTCTGCTTAGTTGTTCTCCCCTTTCTATATGAAAATTATTCAACAGTGGTTTATTTCAGAGATAGTTACCTTTTTCTCTCATTAGATCTTTAATAGCTTGCCATTTCATGTCATATGGGATATTGCTAATGAAAACTCTGTTACGATTTGGACCCTTCTTTTCTCCAGTGCCTGAATTCTTGTCTTTTGAATAAGGATGAAATCTATTGGCCTTCTTATTTCCTGTAGATTTTTCTTTTAAGTCAGACTTCTCTTCTTTCACTGATTCATCATTCTCCCTATGAATTTAAAACAAAACCCTCAGTTGTGCTTCTAAGAATGTAAGTCCATATTAAATAAATATTTCATATTTTTCATGTCACAAAGCTCTCCACTACTCTAGACCTCAACAAAGTAGCTAAAGAGTCACCCTAATAGCTGTGAAATTACCCAATGCCATTTCAAAGTAAGTGTTTGGGCATATTATCAAGCTTTTCATTTAACATTCCTCATTTTTTTCCATATTAAGTAGTGGTGAACACCCAAACAAACACCTAGTTTTTTCCATCATACTACTGAATAAATGTAATAACAGGCAGGGGGAACATAGGTGATTACATTTCTAAAGCATGTAAAACAGCCACCTATAATGAAGACTTAATTTTCTTGGTTTTATTCAAAACTCTAAAAATCTAATTTATAAAATGATAGCTTGAAAAAGTTCCCAAACTTTCTCCTCCTTTGCTTAAAAATCATAATTAAAATACAGGGCTATATCTATACCTAAAAATCATAATTAAAATACAGGGCTATATCTATACCTCTACATTTGTATATATATATACTCACATTAAAACTCTCAAATTTTTTCTAGTCCTAATTTTGATCAACACAGAAAATTTATAAGGCATCCTAATATTTTGATGCTTAACATTTTCTGTTTTAATCTATAAATGAGGATACAGTACCTCATCAAATCATGCCATTTTTATTAGTAATATTACCTATACTAGGGAGATGGGCTATAGGAGAGAAGCAGTACTTAAATGTAACATAAACCAAATTGCATACATCTACTTTTTAATGAGACCCTAATTATAAAAAAATTTAACTTATAACACTGTAATCAAAGCATAACAATATGATGCTATACACCAACCACCCCTAAGATGGAGATATACATTTAAAATAAATCCTACAGGCCAGACATGGTAGCCCCCACGGTAATCCCAGCACTCTAGGAGCCTGAGGTGGGTGGACTGCCTGAGCTCAGAAGTTCGAGACTAGCCTGAGCAACAAAGAGACCCCATTTCTACTAAAAATAGAAAAACTAGCCAATGTTGTGATGGGCCCCTATAATCTCAGCTACACAGGAAGCTGAGGCAAGAGAATCACTCAAAACCAAGAGTTTAAAGCTGTTGTGAGCTAGGACGCCATGGCACTCTACCCAGGGTGACAGAGACTCTCAAAATAAATCTCATAGATAAAAATCTGGATTTACATTTAAAAATGCAATTTACTTTTCAAAAGCATCAACAAATTTATTTTAAATCATTAATTGCTTGAGTGAATTCAACTAAACTATTGAACTATATACTCAACTATTTTAATAACAAACTTCAATTTTAAAGCAATTTTTCACAAACACATCTACTAATAAAAATCTCTAGGATACCAGGCGCAGTGGCTGAGGTGGGTAGACTACTTGACCCCAGGAGTTCAAGACCAGCCTGAGACAAGAGGAAGACCCCCTTCTCTAAAATTAGACTACTGTTTTGACAAGCACCTGTAGTCCCAGCTACTTGGGAGACTGAAGCAAGAGGGTCACTAGAGCCCAGGAGTGGAGCCCAGGTTGCTGTGCGCTATAAAGACACAGTACTCAACCCCAGGGCAACTGAGTGAGACTCTGTCTCAAAGGAAAAAAAATTTTTCAGGAATGACACCCTGACACCCAGCTATCTAAGATTGTTTAAGCTTCCTAGAATATTCCAACAATCAAGTAAGTTTCCTAACCCAGGTTTTAAATTATCTTTTAAGCCAAACATTTCTGGGAGTCTGTACATTGCAGTGCTACACACACACACACCACTAACAGCAGTCACTTGTTACACATGGTAATTTCTTAGACACTGCTCATCTGAGCAGGTTAACAACACAGCCATAAATATAGTACATAAACTCTATAAGAACAAAAACTGTCTGCTTTGGCATCAGCAGCACCTAGCATGGTAATTGCATATGGTATATGCTGGACAATTAGTAATTTTTGAATGAATGAACAGTCTATTACAAATCCATGCTCATCAAGTTGCCACTGTCTGCTAGAAAAACTGTTACAATAAAAAGATATTACAGCCAAACTTGCTTTGCTACCTTTTCAGAACCTGACAGGGACATCTTCACTATCAAATACATCATCCCCTCATCAGAAACAGGCTGCCGTAGAAGTCCAAGTCTCAAATGTTCAACTCTAGAGTACCTACCTATCTGAGAACAAAGCAGCACTTCCAAAATGGCAGCTAGCAAAGGGCACATGAGGCCTTTTCTCTTGTTTCTGGGTACAACAGATACAAGAACCCTTCTTCTTAATCCCTCAAAGGACCTATTTACATAATAGAGTTAGGCTAAATTCAATGAATGTTTGTAAAAATAACTCTCTATTCAGGTAAGCAGCCTCCTATACAGTCTCTAGATAAATTTCCCTTCCTCTGCCTATTTTCTTCTTTGATGAAACCAATTGTGAAAATTACACAAAGTTCTGAAGTACTCATGATGTTCTTCTAGTCTTGACCTAAGTGGGGATTACATGGAAGTTGTAAACATTCGCTTACAATGATCTGAAAATTCGGTTAAAAAGTAGTAATATCTATATCTCCTTTAAAATATTTACTCAAATGATAACCAGAGAGCAATCTTATCCAATATTCCTAAATTAGCATCAGCTTAAAAAATACTGCTAAACTGCTCGTTTACAGTGTATAAACTGAGATTATTTACGGAAGGCATATTAGTTCTGAGACTAGATGGATAATCTATTAAGAAACTAAGCCATACTTACACAATTTCTGAACTATTTCTGTGTCACATCATACTATAGGAGAGAAGGTAAAAATTATGTGAAAACTCTTAAGGAAATGATGTTACATAATATGAAAATATTGGCACTATATTCACTAATTCACAAACTATTCATTTAGGCAATCTCCCCAATATGTTTAAGACTCTAGAAAAGTCACAAAAATGTTATCTACTCTTAAGACTGAATTTTGCCAACCCAAATTATAACATAAATATCTGGAAAAATCAATATCTAACATCAAATGAAGGAATAATTTTAATGTATTATTTGAAAAGCATAAGGATATAGTATGAAATCCAAAATTAATCCAGTAGCTGAGGAAAACTATCAAAAGTTCACATCAGTAAATGCCTATATTAGAAAAAAAGAGAGATCTCAAACAACCTAACTTTATACCTCAAAGAACTAGAAAAAATAATTAAGCCAGAAGTTAATAGAAAGAAGGAAGCAATAAGGATCAGAGAAAAAAATGAAATACACCAGAAAAAATAGAAAAGATTACCAAAATTCATAGTTACTTTTTGAAAAGATAAACAAAACTGACAAAGAGTAAGCTAGTCTAAAGAAAAAAAGAGAAAAATAAGAAATGAAAGAGGAAACATTACAATCAATACCAAAGAAATGTAAAGGATCATAGGAAACTGCTGTGAACAATTATACGCCAAGAAAATGTGTAAGTCAGAAGAAATGAATAAATTCCTATATACATATAATTCACCAAATCTGAATTATGAAAAAATAGAAGATCTAAATAGATAATGAGAAAGGAGACTGAATCAGTAATCAAAAATATCACAACAAAGAAGAGCCTAGGTAGAACCATCAAGTCCACCAAATATTAAAGAACAATACTAACTGTATTTAGTAAATTCCACCAAATATTAAAGAACGATACCAATCCTTCTCAAAGTTCTTCCAAAAAACTGAATGTGAGGGAATGCTTTCAAATCATTTTGCAAGGCCAGCATAACCATGAGACCAAAGCCGGAAAAGGATACTATAAGAAAATTATAGGTCAATATCCTGGATGAACACAGATGCAAAAATCATCAACAAAATACCAGCAAACCAAATTCCACAACGTATTTAAAAAGGATTATAAACTATGATCAAGTGGTATTTATTCCAAGGATGCAAGGATGAATATCTAAGTCAATAAATGTGATATACCATAGTAAGAGAATGAAGGATAAAAAAGGAAATCATCATCTCAATAGATGCAGAAAATGCATTTGGAAAAATTCAACATCCTTTCATGATAAAAACTTTCAACAAATTAGGTATAGAAGAAATGTTCTTTAACATAATAAACGTCATTTTATAACAAGCCCACACAGCTAACACAACAATAGTGAAAAGTTGATAGCTTTCCTCTAAGAGCAGGAACACGATAAGACACCTGCTCTCACTACTTCTATTCAACAAGTACTGGAAAGCATAGCGAACGCAAGAAAAGGAAATAAAAGGCTTCCAAATGAAAAGGAAGAAGTAAAATTACCTGTTTTCAGATGACATAATCTCACATATAGAAAACTTTAAAGACTCCACCAAAAAAAAACCCATTAAAACAAATGAATTCAGTAGTAAAAAAACACAAAATCAACATTCAAAATCAGTTATGTTTCTACACACTAACTATCCAAAAAGAAATTAAGAACACAAGCCCATCTACAATAGCATCAAAATAATAAAATACCTAGGAACAAATTTATACAAGGAAGTACAAGATTTGCACACAGAAAACTATAAAACACTAATGAAACTGAAGGTAATACAAATAAATGGAAAGATATCCCATGTTCACAGATCAGAATTTTAAACTGTCAAAATGCCCATACTACCCAAACAGATCTAGGATTTAATGCAATTCCTATCAAAATTTCAATAGAATTTTTCACAGAAATAGCAAAAATAATCCTATAATTCATATGAAACCACAAAAGACTCCAAAGTAGCAAAAGCAACATTACACAAAAACAACAAAGCTGGAAGCATCACACTTCCTTATTCAAAATTATATCACAAGTCTATAGTAATCAAAACAGTATGACACTGGAATAAAAAAACAAACAAACCAATGGAACAGAATAGAAAGCCTAGAAATAATCTATATGAACATGGCAAACTAATCTTCAGCAATGGTGCCATGAATACACAATGCGGAAAGGAGGATCTCTTCAACAAATTTCAAAAAAAGTAAAATTTGATCCTTATCTTACAACACACACAAAAATCAACCCAAAATAGATTAAAGATTTAAACACAGCATTTGAAACAACATAAATCCTACAAGAAAACACAGGAAAATGCTTCACAACATCGGTCTTGGCAATTATTTTTTTTTAATATGACATGAAAAGCACAGGCAACAAAAATAAAAATAAACATTTGAGACTATAGCAAAGTAAAAAGTTACTCCACAGCAGGGCGTCCCTATGGCTCAAAGGAGTAGGGTACCAGCCCCATATGCCAGAGGTGGTGGGTTCAAACCTGGCCCTGGCCAAAAACTGCAAAAAAAATAGAAAAAGAAAAAAAAAGTTACTCCACAGCAAAGGAAACAATGAACAGAATGAAAAAACAACATAAAGACTGGGAGAAAATATTTGCAAAACATATATATGATAAGGGGTTAATATTAAAAACACATAAGAAACTCCATAGCAAAAAAAAAGAAAAAACTGATTAATGAGAAAAAGACCTAAATAGATGTTTTTCCAAAGATGACATGCAAATGGCCAACAAGTATATGCAAAAGTGCTTAACATTATTTATCATCAGAGAATTACAACTCAAAACCACAATGAGATATCACTTCACACCTGTTAAGATATAATCCAAAAGTCAAAAGATAGTGTTGGTGAGGATGTAGGAAAAGAAAAACCCTCTACAAATATATACTGGTAAAGCAATTAAGGAAAACAACAGAGTTTCCTCAAAACATTAATAACAGAGCTACCATAGGAACAAAGAGACATCTCTATTCCAGTGTTCACTGTAGCATTTCTAAGGAAACAATCTAAATGTTTACAGATGACTGAATAAAGCATGCATATGGATGTATATGTATATGTGTAATACACACACACACACACACAGCCTTCAAAACAGGGAATTCTTGCCATTTCCAACAATGTGGATGAGCCTGAAGGACCTTATGCTAAGTGAAGAAGGCCAGACACAGAAAAACACGGCATGATCTCATGTCCATGTGTAATTTAAACATGTCAAACTCATAGAAGCAGAGAGCAGAAGGGTCTTTAATGGAAGAGGCAGGAAGAGATGCTGTTCTAAGGGTCCAAATTCTGTTATAAGATAAATAAGTTCTGTAGATCTAATGTATGTGTGATGACTGTCATTAATAATGATGTACTTACTGTATACTTGAAATTTGCTAAAAGTAGATCTGAAGTATTCTTACTACGAAAAAATAGTAACTATACAAAGTGATGCATACGTTAATTAGCTTGATTATGGTAATCATTTCACAATGTATTCATCATATAGCAGAACATCACATTGTATATCTTAAATACAAACAATTATTTGTCAATTATACCTCAGGGTATAACTAGGGGCAAATTAAGCCTAGTTTCAGTCTTTACTCCTAATACAAGAAAAGTTACTATTCTAGTAGAGAACACTTCACCTAGCTCCAATGCTTAATATTTTACAAGTTCTGTACTATAACTCTCAAACTCCATATACACTAAAGTGTTAATCATACATGAATATTCATTACAAGAGTACTGCTGCTTTCCTTCCTATTCACTTTTAAGAAACGCAGAGCTAGTAGAGCACTTTGACATAAAGGAAAGGATCAGATTTAGAAAAATAGATGTTTATATTTCCTCTCTAAAGATGTGAGCGTGCCAACTAAATTCACTGTATATGAGTTTCATAATCATAAAAGTTCACTTTTGCATTTCTTCAACAAATACTGGGCCTTTTTAAAAAGTGGCTTTGAGACGAACAAGACATAGTAGTCTCCCACCCTCAATGGGATTAACCTTAGCAAATTTCAATCCTTATGACAAGCAGTATTCTGTTCACTTCTAAGCAATATCTACTTTAGGGCAATATTTGCTTATTTTTATCATCAACAATGAATTCTTATCATTGAAAACATGCTAATCAATTCAAGCTTATGTGTTGGTGGTGTTGTAAAGTAATTCCTAGTTAATGAATTGTTCACAGAGTCAGAAAGGTTTAGGTCCCTTATATAGTCAGTGTGAATGACCTACGCTGGACCATCATATGTTGTATATTTTTACAAAATTTACAGTACAAAAAATCCCTGAGAGTAAACTATACTCAACTTCTGGAAAAAGAGCAAGGAAGACAGATGAATTATAAACAAAATGGAAAGAATCTATGTTTACTTGTAATATTTCCTAATTTCTTTACCTTATATTTTTCTCTTCCCAAATTAGACAAGGATTCTTTCCACACCTCTCTCCTCCATCTTTTCCTGCCTTGCTAAACCATAATGAGATTTTTAATGGGACTGGACTTGTAGATCTGATGAGATTTAAATACCAGCTTCACCTGTACCAACAGTATCACACTAATCATATCCAAGTATAACAGGTAATTCGAAGCTGTGCTTTTTGTTCAGGTAAAAGCACATATGTTGACGGTTAGACATGAACTAATAGCACATACTTTTAAGGTCATCATGCCATAGTTTTTCATTTCTATATTTAATGCCAAATATAATCCCTGAAAGCCCACATTTTGGTAGGCAGGTATAAAGTGCCTCACTGACTTTGTGGTTCCTCAATTAACTGAGGTGTACCACTTTCCATCCGGGAACCAATTCTATGAGTTCTCAGAGATGCTACCTACCATATTCAAACCCATTTAAGTAGTTTCATAATGCATCTGTAGTTACCCCCCTTTTCATTTGCAATCAACTCTTCTACCGAATGGTCCAGATCTTACTATACTGTTTCAAACACTTTTGTGCAAGAGAAAAGTCCCTTTCCTTGCCTATTTTCATGAGAGACCATGTTTACTGCTTTCTATTCTAAGGTATAACAGAGAAGGAAAAGGATGTTTTCACTAAACTAACATACTTCCAACTTCGGGTTTAAAGAGCTAGGCATTGGAAAATAAGTGCTTGACTTCGTGTCCCATCACATGACAGGGACAACGGGGCGCATAGTATTTCCGCTTACCATTTCCCTGTAACTAGAAATTATTATAGATTTGCGTTAACTAAATTCTTTATAGGCACTGATGACAGCTCCAACCTTAAAATGGCCTTTCTTCAATTTAAAAAAAAACAACCTTATATTACCATTATACCAAATTAAGACCATCACAACCTGAGTTTTATAAACAGCTTGCCCAGCTGACAAATATTACTGAGTGTGTGGAAAAGCGAAGCAAAACGCACATTCCCTTTTAAAAAGTAATGACTAAAGTCTAGCAATTTAAGGGTGACACAACAGATTAGGTGTAACAGCACATTATTAAACTTCCTTTCCGTATCAGTTCAAAAATGAACATACACTTTAGAAACAACAAAATACTGAACTTGTGAAGCTCAAAATAAGGCCGGGGATATTCCTTTTAAATGCGTTCTCGGTGGTTAAGAGGAAAAGTCGATGATGTCATCCCTAGATACTCCCTAGTGATGAACACTAACCATTGGCCTTAAAAGGGGGACCATTTTCCTGCAAACCGTGACAGTCGCCAGGCTTTGCTCAAAGGTTCTCCAGCTGAAGGCAGGGAAGAGTGAGGTGTCCAGAGGCCTCGCCCCAGATCGCGGCGGAGGGCCGGCCCCCTGACCCCCCGACCCTCCGCCCGGACTCCCCGGGCACAGGCGGACCGGCCCAGGGCGGGAGGGGAGGGCCGGGAGCCGCGCGGCTGCACCTGCTCCTCACGCGGCCGAGGGCTTTGGCCTGCGGGGCTGCTGTCCCCGCATCAAGGCCTAGGCCGCCTCCCTTCCCTCGGCCGCCCCCAGCCCCCCACCTCGCCCCATCCCCGGTGGAAAAGACAATACATTTTAACGCCATTGGAGCTGCTGCCGAGCGGCTGCGGCTGTTCCTTCTCCGCCTCCGGGGGGTGCGGTTCTCGCCGCGACTCGCCCGGCGGCTCCGCGGGCTGCTGAAGCGGGCTGTCGTTGCCAGTGGCCCCGGGTACCTCGGGCTTGTCGGCGTCCGCCATCCCGCAGCCGCTGCCTAGCCTTGGCCGCCTGCGCCGAGGGGCTCCGAGCGCGACAATGGCGGCGGCCGGGAAAGCGGTAACGGATCCCGATTTGAAAAGGCCCCGAGCGCTCAGTTGCCCGGATCTCGCGAGAACCGGTCGAGGCTGGGCGACTGGGAGATGGTGTATGCGGGTGGGGAGGATAGGGTGGGGGGAGGGGAGACAGGGAGGCCGGGGTCAGGGCCACGGAGACTGTAGTCAGCCCTGCACCTGCCGGGGACGGCTTCACTAGTCTTGAAGCCCCTGGTGGTGCCAGGTTCTGACAACCATACCTCCTGTCGCTTGGCACCCAATGGGGTCTTCGCTCACAAAGCAGGATTAGAAAATCTGGAACTCTGAATCCCAGACTATTCAATTCTTTCCAGATAGGGACAATTTAAGAGAAGCACACAGCAGTTTGCTTGTTTAAAGACGTCTGCAGATCTTCAGGCTCCCCTTAGAAAACCTTTGAATGATCGCCTACTGCTTCAATGCCTAGGCATCCTGTGGATATTCAATAAACAGTTATTGATGATTGATTGCAATTCACCAAATTGAACGGCTTTGAATTACTTTAAGAATTGGTTGTTCTTAAGAGTGAGGATTTTCTTGATACTGAGCTATAAGCTTAGTAAAAGAAAATTGAAGCTTTTTATTATAACAATTCTCTGGGCAGCAATCAATGGGAGGAATTTATAATTTTCATAAGACATCTTCTAGATTGGCTAGAAATGGACATTTTGGGTTTTGGTTATGTGTTTATAACATAGTGGTGGAAATAATACGTGAAACAGTTAGAAGCTCTCAAGTAAATTTAATTGCCATATGGAGTTTTAAAAAATAGTAATAGATTTTTTTCCTGATGTGTGAAAAAGAAACCCATAAAATGTAATCAACTCCTAACTCTTAAATAATACAATATTTTACACTGAAATAACCTTTTTCAGCTGAAAAGTTCAAACATCTACCCAAATGCTTCTTTTCATAAAGAAGCAAACATATGGGGTTTACGTGCTGTGCAGAAGATCCTACACACACATTAGTGGTAAAGTTGAAAGTAATACTCAAATACCATACTTTCTTCAATTTCCCCCATTCTTTGGCATTTCAACATATAAGATCCTGCCCTTTACAAAAAAATGTCGACAAATATTCAGTCCTATGCCTGAAGAGTTGAGCAACTACATCAATCCTACACACACACACACACAGAGAGAGAACATTTTAATATGAACTTAAGAATGCCTGATAAACTAATATGCTTAGGGCTAGGCGTGGTGGCTCACGTCTGTGATCCCAGCACACTGGGAGGCCGAGGCAGGTGGATTGCCTGATCTCACAGGTTCGGGACCAGCCTGAGCCAGAGACAGACACCTCCCCCCCCTAAAAATAGCCAGACGTTGTGGCGGCGCCTGTAGTCCCAGCTACTCGGGGGTGCTGAGGCAAGAGAATCGCTTAAGCTCAAGAGCTTGAGGTTGCTGTGAGCTGTGATGCCACAGACCCTACCGAAGGCAACATGATGAGACTGTCTCAAAATAAATAATAAATAAATAAAATATTGCACTCAGGATGCCGCCTACATTATTTCATAAACACAGAAAAAGTCACTGTAGTTGCTGTATAAATCATTTTGCATTTAACCCTGAGACAGCGTTTGAATTTTTTTTTTTTTTTTTTGAGACAGAGACTCTGGCGCCCGGTGTAGAGTGCGGTGGCGTCACAGCTCACAGCAACTGCAAGTTCTTGGGGTCAAACAATCCACTTGCCTCTGTTTGTTTCTATTTTGAGTAGAGACCCAGTCTGGCTCTAACTCAGGCTGATCTCCAACTCCTGCACCCAGGCCATTGGCTGCCTAGTCCTCCCGGAGCGCTGGGGTCACGGGCCTGAGCACCCACCAGCCGGCTGCAAGCAAAATCCGGGTCAGAAGCGCAGCTGCGCCACTTTCTGCCAGTAACTCGCTCCGAAAATCACCTTGCTTCTCAGTCTCTCTGTGGTAATTAATGATAACAATATCTACCTGGCAGGATTGTGGTGAGGATTAAGAGCGAGAATTTTATTTAGGAAAAAATGCTATACAAACACAAAATTGTATTACAATTCACTATTTCTCCAGGCCAGGCAGGATTTCAGTCAAAGAGAATCTAAGTGATTTTCCCACAGCACTAAATTACAAGTACTTTCAAAATAGTCATTATTCTCTTTCATTCTTTAGCTGTAGTTGGATTTAACAAAGAAAATTAAACCCCACTATTCCTACTACAATATATTCTTGCAAAAATCTTTTAATCAATTCAATGTTTGTTTGTTGTGGCTTTTTGTTGAGACAGACTACAGGCGCCCCCAGCTATTTTTTCGTTGCAGTTTGGCCGGGGCCGGGTTTGAACCCGCCTGGGTATATGGGGCTACCCATTGAGTCACAGGTGCCACCCCAGCTCATTGTTTTTAAAGAGGTCTTTATGCTTCAAACAGAAGAGTGGGCATATGAGGAATACAGAAATAGTACCGCCCTGCTGGGAAAGGACTGTTATAAAAAGCATGATTTCAGGGTTGTGATAGAAATAAAAGCAAAGTATTACATAATTAAAAACTATTTACAAAAACAGGAGGGCTGGGTATGAACCAGCCACCTCTGGCGTATAGGGCCAGAGCCCTACTCCTTTGAGCCACGGGTGATGCCCATTGACTACTAAGCTTTTGAGCACCACTTTAAATTTTATGTTCAAGAAAAATGCCTCACTCACTGTAGCTTAGTCCTAATCCTGATAAATGCAGAAAGAGCAGAGGTTAATTCCTACTGGGGCATCAGTGAAGGCTTCATAGAAGATCTGGATTTGAAAAGATGGAAGGAACTGGGGCAACTTCTGAAGAGCAGAAAATGATTAAGCCGTATCACTCCATCTGACTATTCTATAGATTGATCTTTCCTCTCTTGCTTGCTGTTAATAATGTACTTACCTTAGCAAAATCTGCAAAAGATAAATTTAAAAATCTATTAATATTCTATGGCTGGACTTCACTTCTGTATTTTCCTTCCTTTGTCTCTACTGTTTTTTCTTTTTAGTACATCTATTCACATTGAAAAATTGTTCAGTAATGCTCAAGTTCTTATTTTCCCAAGTTCTATTGCAAAAGTTATCCTTCACAGTCACACTAAATATATTACCAGCACAACTTCATGTAGCCCCTTAGTTTTCTTTTAGACAAATTGGAGTGTGTGTGTCTGTGAGAGAGAGAGAGAGAGAATCTATTATACTTATCTAGAAATGTAACCCTAAAATTCCAAAATATTTTCAATTAATACTATAGTTAATATGTGTGCCATTTAGAAATTGTGTTCATCTGCTAGTAACAGCCCCTGAAAATAATAGTATCTTGAACAAGATCCACATGACTACTCTCAAGTAAAAGAAATGCAGAGGAAGAATCCCAAAGAAGGTATAGGATCCCCAGTCATCATAGACTCAGGTTGCTGCTACCTTCATCTTTCACTATTCTAATGTGAAGCTTCCATTCTTAACTTTGCCCTCTGGCCTGAGAGGCTTTTGGAAATCTAGGCATCTTGTCTACATTGTGTGTCAGAAGGAATCCAGACAGAAAGGATCCTACCCAGAAGTCTCATACATTACATCCACTTACAGGCCAGAGCTTTGCCACATGGCACACTTAACTGAGTGAGGGAGAGGCTGGCAAATCATTTTTGGGTTGGCTGGATCCCTGCCCAGGATCCTGATACCAAAAAAAAGAATGGAGTGACAACTAGGACACTATCATTCTTATTCTCTGTCTTCAGGAATTAAAAGGCAAAGATCAACAATAAGAAGGAAGAAAATACAGTATGATATTCAAGTCAATTTGCTTGAGTATATAAATTAGATAGCTGGGTTTTTGTTTGTTTTGCAGTTTTTGGCTGGGGCTGGGTTTGAACTCGACACCTCCGGCATATGTGACTGGCGCCCTATTCCTTTGAGCCACAGGCACTGCCCTAGATGGCTGGTTTTGAAGGCACTGAGTTCTTTCTTTCTTGAAGCTTAAAGGGGAATTTCAAACTTTTAAAAAGACCATGAGTTATATTTGAAATCTACATATATATGTATGGACTCCTTTAAAAGTTCATTCTACATATGATGAAAAGGTGGATGTTGGTTTTCATCAATAGAAAGAAAAGTTTAATCTTATTCTGACAATCAACTACCTATTCTCTCTATCTCTCTCCCTCCCATAGCTCTGCTTAATTTAGGAATCAATTGTTTAGCATTTAGCATTCCAAAAATATATTCTATCTAAAGTCTTCATCAGCCAAGTGAAGTTTAAAATCAAGACACTTTTCTGAATAATCCAGGCAGAAGCTCCACTTTCACCTCTATTATTCAAATAATTTAGATAATACCAAGAGATTTGCTAGAATTTCTTTTATAATTGTTTTATTTTGCAATTTATTGTGCAAGAACAGATTTACTTTCAATTTTTTGTAAGCAATTTTGGGAGGCATTTTTTTTTCTCAAAGAATCCTACAATTCCAATTCCAATTTATTTGAGTCTCAATTTTTTTAACCACTTTCTAATTTCTTAAATCACCCCATCTTTTCCTCAGTCTCACCCCAGTAACCCCCCAAAAAGCAGAGCAAAGCAGAATAGCAAATTTCCAGGATCCTTGACAACTTTCCTCACTAAGTGCGTAGCTACTCCCCTTTGATGATTCCAAGCATTAGCTTTCCTTTTCCACAGCCATAAATGTTATTTGGAAATATTTTTAACTATCCTCAGTTTGGTATCCTAACTCAAAATATTAATGAAAGTGATTGCTTTATATCAAATTTTGTGTTTATCTTTCTCAATTTTCAATTACAACAACAAAAAAATAGATTTCTTACATTGATGAATTACAGGGTTTAATCCACATACTATCCTGCATGTTTGAAGATATCCTATAAATGGTGATGACAGATAAACTGACACAATCCATCTCCTTCTTTTTATTTGGTAATGGAAAACCAATTTATTGTGATAGCTATGGAAATTACTAAAAGTTCACATTTCCTGGTCTACTTCACAGCTATATCTGCCTATGTGACTATGTTCTGACCAATAAGATGCGAGCACAAATTGGAGGATCATGTAGGAGTTTCCTTAGAACGAACTGACTTATCCAAGAGAATGACCCTTTGTCCTCTCTTTCCTCCTCCTGCTGCTAGCTTGAAATGGAAAAATGCAAGCAAACAACCCTATTAGATCATGAAGTGACCTTGTAATTAGAAGCTAAGCGCTAAGGATGGTAGAACAGGAAAATAGAATCCAGGTCTCTGATGACACCATGAAGTCACAGTTCTCACCCCTACACTTGTTTTCAAGAAGAAGAAACAAATTTCTATAGTGATAAATTGCTTTTATTTGGGGGGGTATTTCTATCAAGTACACCTGAGCATAAGCCTGATGAATTGAAATGATTGATTTGATTCAATAATTTCTTTTACAATGTGATCACACATACACTACTTTAAAATGTTTTTCTGCAGACATAATTTACAGTGGGGTTTTTTGTTGTTTTTCTCCTTTGCTTTATCCTATAGAACACTACAAGAAGTTCTTTACGTGATATACATTCTCCATTTTTGTCTTACTAACAGAGCCACAATTTTGTTTAAGTAGCAACGTGCCCAGTTTAAATAGTAGGTGTGACCACAGGACACATCTCTATCCAATGGGTTGTATGAAGTAATATACTAGGGATTCTGGGAGGGTCTCTGCTTTCCTAAGTTCTTTACCTTTCTTCATTCCTGTAAAACTAGAGGGTGGAATGTCCATCTTGTAATCAAGAGTCAATGGGTATAAAGACAAATGCCACAAGCTAAGGATGACAGATTAGAAATATAGGAAACTAAAATATTGATAATCTCAGAGTCATTGTATCAGCTCTGCACTGCCCACATCCAAACTTTTGGTTTGAAGATAAATATAAACCTCCATTGGCTTTATGTATTATCTTTGGAATTCTACTGCCTCAGTTTCATGAAACTGAACAGAATTCCAAAATTATACAATATTGTAGCCCTTTGCAACAAGGGTCACACCATTCCTGATAGCTACTGATTAGCCTTGTTTGTTGGGAGCAATAGTTTTCCAGGAGTATACCATGGTGATACAATTTTTCCACAGTATATTGGTATAGTAATCAGTATATCTACAAGATGGTAGAAAGAAGTAATTCCATGGCCATCACACATTTTTTTTATTTCAGAGTATTACAGGTGTACAAATGTTCTGATTATATTAATTGACTGTACAGCTTGAGTCAAAGTTGTAGTGTGCCCCTCACTCAGATAAGTGTGCATTATACCCATTAGGTGTGAGTTTACCCCTCCTCTCTTGCTCCACTCACCTGCTTGCTTTGCATTGAGTTATACTCCCAAATGTGCACCTAAGTGTTTGATCAATGAGTTCGGATTTAATTGTGAGTACATGTGGTATTTATTTTTCCATTCTTGTGAAACTTCACTTAGAAAAATGGTCTCCAACTTTACTTCTTTCATGTTTACATGGATGGAGCTGGAACATACTCTTCTTAGCAAAGTATCTCAAGAATGGAAGAAAAAGTATCCAATGTACTCAGCCCTACTATGAAGTTAATTTATAGCTGTCGTATGGAGGGTATAACCCAACTATAACACAAGAATATGGGGAAAAGGGCAAGGGGAGGGAGGGGATGGGGGAGGTTGGGGTGAAGGGAGGGTAATTGGTGGGGCCACACCTACGGTGCATCTTAGAAGGGTACAGGCGAACCTTACTAAATGCAGAATACAAACGTCTTCATATAATAACTGAGAAAATGCCAGGAAGGCTATGTTAATCAGTTTGATGAAAATAGTTCAGGTTGTATATGAAACCAGCACATTGTACTCCTTGATTGCACTACTGTACACAGCTATGATTTAATAATAAAGACAATAAAATAAAAGAAAGAAAGAAAAATGGTCTCCAGTTCCATCCAGTTACAAAAGGTGTTATTAGTTCATCAGTTGTTTTATGGCTGAGTATTAGTTTTTCAAATCACTGTTTAAATATGCTCTGTGTCTATATGTATATATCTAATACGTATATAAACAAACTTGATCAGGTATATTTCTAAGATTTTTATTTCTAACATTTTTAGGTATTCAGTAAAAGAAAGAAAGCTTTTGATTTAGTCAAACACTATAGATATTTCTTGTAGGAAAGTATTTAATGCAAAGTCTTAGAGGTTTTTACAACAATCATTAGGGCTGCAAGGCAAAGGTCCAGGGGCTATTGCTAGAATCTGATAAATTAGAAGGGCAGGAATCACAAGGAACCCCAGACAATGATGTCTCTGACCCACGGCAACAAAGTCAGTCCCAGGACGATCTTATGACCAGAAGCTGCTGATATAAATGTTCCATCTGCCATTTGCTGAAAGTAAATGTTTCTCTTTCTCCTCCTCCTCCCAAATTTTGCAACAGTGCCTCTCATTGGGAGGATTTATTTTGGCACAGTTTCTAAGACATTTGACATACTTTCTGGGGTACTCAAATTCAGAGAACTATTCTGTGTATTTGCTCACTTAGCCTGTCAACAATAAAATCAGGTCAAATGCAATATTTGTAAAGTTTATTAGACTTACAAAAGAACAGACTGCCGTGTGGGATATCTCAAACTGAATGTGGTGAAAGGAAGCACAAAGGCATGGCATTGTAGGTTGACTTATGAAGCAAAAATAAGGAAGTTTAACTTTTACAATGATTAGTTATTACCATGAGGGTTTTCAGATGGCAGAAAATTGGTTCAAAGTGATCCTCTTTTATCATTTTTGGAAAGCGAGTTAAGTTTAATTTATAATCATTAGAGGCATTTACAAGAAGTAAGATTAAGTTTTGCTTACATGACCTAACCGGTTTTGTCTACTCAGGGAATTCTCAAGTCTAGCCTCAATTTTATTTTGTATTAACAATCCATGCATTCATTGTGTCCGTTATATTTGGAAATATCTGTATCATCAAATACGATAATATGTAAAAAATACTTGTGAATTATACTTTGACTCTGTTAACAAATCTCAAGTATGAGTTCCCTGCAATTTACTTTAGGCTACTAAGGAGACTGCATGGTAATGCTGTCAGGGTAGATGTTCTGACAGTTCCAAAGTCACAGAGCAAATGTCAGTTTGCATAAGTGTCCTTGTGCTTCAAACTAGACTTCTGCATCTGGACTCCTATTATTTCTGAAAACTAATATCAAAAACATTTCTGAAAAATCAGACCGTATTCTTCCCAATCACTTACTGCTTTAAGCAATCTCCAAACTCTTGAGAAGAGTCACATAAGAACAGTGAATACAGAATATTATACAAAAATAGTAAAATTAATCAGTCCCAGGTGGTGCCTGTGGCTCAGTGAGTAGGGAACCGGCCCCATATACCAAGGGTGGTGGGTTCGAACCCAACCCCAGCCAAATTGCAACAACAACCAAAAAAAAAAATCAGTCCTCAAAACATTAGGTTTACATTCTCTCCTTGAAATGTTCATATTTTTAAAATACTCTTTTAAACAACAGCAACTAACTTCAACTTATTTTATACTGACTTTTAGGTAATATTGAAGGATAAGGCCTTTCTTAGGCCTTTCTAATTGTCCTCTACAGTTTTGTATCCTCCTAGGTAAACATTCATTCTGTTTAGCTAAAATATAAGATGTACTTATATCTCACCTAAAATATAAGAGGTACTAATTTTATTTGGCTAGCTTGGTTATAGAAATCTAATGTCAAATATACAGGTGTTTCTTCTTTAACAATGTATGTATTCCTGAAAAAGAAAAACAACTCACATTCTATAAAATCAGGCACTAAAAATAACTGGCAACTGAAGAAAATGGAAAGACAAGCCACAAACTAGGATAAAATCTTTGCAAAACACATATCTGATGAAGGACTTAACCAAAATATGCAAAGAAATCTCAAAACTCAACAGTAAGAACACAACAGAATTAAAAAGCAGAAAGTTCTAGACAGACATATAAACAAAGAAGATACAGACAGAAAATAAACTTATGAAATGATCAACCTACTTTATGCCTATTAGAATGACTACAATCCCAAAACACTGACATCACCAAGTGCTGATGAGAATATGGAGCAGCAGGAAGTCTCATTCATTGCGGGTGGAAATGCAAAATGGTCCAAGCACTTTGGAAGACCGTATGGTAATTTTTTACAATGCTAAACATTACCTATACAATTCAGCAATCGATCATGTTCTTAGTTAGCACAATGAGTTGAAAATTTACGTCCACACAAAAACCTACACACATATGTTTATAGTGTATTTATTTGTAATTGTCCCTAATTGGAAGCAATTAAACTGCCTTTTAATATGAAATGGATAAACAGCTTGCAATTTGTAGTATAGCCCTACTGCAATATTACTGGATAAAAAAAGAAATGAGCTAGTAAGCCATGAACAGTCATGAAGGAAGTTTAAATGCATATTGCTGGGTGGTGCCTGTGACTCAAAGGAGTAGGGTGCTGGCCCCATATGCCGGAGGTGGTGGGTTCAAACCCGGCCCCGGCCAAAAACTTCAAAAAAAAATGCATATTGCTAAATGACAGAAGCCAATCTAAAAAGGCAACAGAGTCTGTAGGACTCTAGGCATATATTTTGGAAAAGACAAAGCTATAGAGACAATAATGATTGATCGTTTTCATGGATTAAAGAAAGAAAGAGGAAGGATGAATAGGAGATAGCTATGGATATGAAATGATTTTGTATAAAAATAAAATGATGGCTACATTGCATTACATATTTGTCAAAACTCATAGAACTGACCAAAACAAACTCTAATATAAACAAACTATAGTTAATAATGATATAACAGCATTTGTTATCAAATTTTAACAAATGTACCACACTTTTGCAAAACATTAATAATAGGTAAAACTGTGGGAGAAAGGGAAGGGAAGTGTATGGAAACTTTCTGAACTCTCTGCTTGACTTTTCTGTAATCTTCAAACTGCTCTAAAAGTTGTCTATTCAATTACGACATAACTGGCAAGACTTAAAGAGAAACTTATACTGGAGAAAAAACAATGAAAAACCTACACAATGTTACAGAGTACTACAAAAAACATTTATAAACCTAATGAGTTAAAATATATATTACAATATATATTTAGACTTGAATAAATGTGTTTTAGTTAAAAAATAATGATGGGACAAGTCCAAGGAAAGATTGAGTTATGAAAATAAGGACACAAGCACAAAGATCAGAAAGAATTAATGCAATACGGCTCGGCTCCCGAAGCACAGTGGTTATGGCACCAGCCACATACACTGAGGGTGGTGGGTTCGAGCCCGACCCGGGCCAGCTAAACAACAATAACAATTACGACAAAAAACAGCCGGGCGTTGTGGCAGACACGCATGTAGTCCCAGCTACTTAGGAGGCTGAGGCAAGAGAATTGCTTAAGCCCAAGAGTTTGAGGTTGCTGTAAGCTGTGATGTCACAGCACTCTACCAAGGGTGACATAGTGAGATTCTGTCTCAAAGAAAAGAATTAATGCAATACACATTTTCAAGAGAGAGCATGTGATCAAACTGAGCCAAGAGGAAAAGGTATTCATGAATAGTGTTGTGTATGCACTGAGCTTTCCTTTACAACTTACTGCAGCTGAGTTAGTGGATTTAGAGTTTAGCTGCTTTTACTCAGTAGCCAAAATGTTAATATATTGGGGGAAATCATGTGTAAAACAATTGATTTCCACACTGACTTCCCTATTTGCCAATTATGTATTAACAGACTCATATGACAGAAGCATACATTGTAACAGGAAAAAAAAATGTTTCTTCAACCAAGCAAATTAACTTAAGCCAATTACTATATATTATACTGTAGTTATAGCTCACATATTCATGGAGATTATGCCCAAGGTACCCTATCATACTCATTAGATTTAATAGTAAATATAGTAGAGGGTTTGAAGAACACTTTAAATGAAACAATTTCAGGCTATGGGCAGTAAAATTAAAAGCAATTAAATGAAACTTCATTTAAGTAGATTACTACGATTTGAAACATTTAGTGTACTCTTCTTTGCAGAAAAGTTTACCAGCAGACATAACATCTCCTCTTCAGTGGAACTCATCAAATAGAGCAGCATTATTAGATCATTAACTGCACAGAAGTATCATCATGCTCAATTCACTTATGAGTCCACACACTTAGATAATTTCTTCACTGTTGACAAAATCTTACTCTGTCATTTTCTAATCAAAGCTAATCATTCTGTTACTATACTCTCTAATCTTATTTCAGCACTTTCAAGATATCACATAGTAAAATGACCTAGAGAAGACCTCCAAGGGGAAAAAAATAGAAAACTAAGACGGTAGGTAAAAAAACATATAAAAAACTTTAAACCACTCAATACTTAGTTACCAGACTGGTCTTAGTTGCTAAGATCATGAACCATTCTTTACAGCAGGATTTTAAACAGGCTCCTTGGATTTACTTGGGATTGTATGTGTAGAAATGAACTTCTAGAAGTCCACAAACGCCTGAGTTATGAGCAAAATATCATATGTATGTATTTTTAGAGAGATGGCATGTGATTCTTAGTAAAATTTCAAAATCATCTTACTCTCTCCCCTAAAAAGAAAAAAAAAAAGAAAAAGATTAAAACCACTTATGTAGAAAAAAAATCATGGATAGATTCAAATGACATTCAAAATAGATAGGAATGCTTCTTCTTTTTTTTTTTTTTTTCTAGAGACAAATTCTCACTCTGTTGCCCAGGCTATAGTCCCATTGCATGAGCCTAGCTCACAGTAACCTCAAATTCCTGGGTTCAAGCTATCCTCCTGCCTCAGCCTGCCAAACATAGTGAGTAGCTGGGACTACAGGTATCTGTCACATTGCCCAGCTAATTGTGCTTTCTTTAGCAGAGATGAGGTCTCACTCTTGCTCAGGATGGTCTTGAACTACTAAACTCAAGCAATCCTTCCACTTCAGCCCCCCAGAGTGCTAAGGACTATAGGTGTGAGCCACTGCACCTGGCCAGGAATGCATTAAAAAAAAGTTGACTTATGAACATAGCTAAATATATAATATCCTCTAAAGCCAAGTGAGCCTTGTATTAATCTTTAAAATTACATCAACACTCATTTGTATTTGTTGTTAATATTTTTTTTAAAAATTGCATTTGAGGTTTGGTGTAGTGGCTTATAACTGTAATCCTAGTACTTTGATGACTGAGCAGGATTGCATGGGGCCAGGAGTTGAGGTTATAGTAAGTTATGATGACACCACTGCACTCTAGCCCAGGCAACAGAGTACAACAAAACAAAAACCTGTAACTTTTTGTGTGTGTTTCAAAGATGTAGTAGCCAATGTTTTAATAGTGATATTCAAATAAAAAGGCACAAATACATTAAAACGTTTTAGCTCAGGAAGAATAATTAAACTTCTACCAGACAAAATATAATTTCCCAGGAAAATTGAAGGTCATTTATTGGCCTAGTAAGTTCAAGAGGTGATCTCACTTCACAAATCTCAAGAGAAAGAAGTCAGCTGGAGCTAGGATGGAAGGAATTCACGCAAGCCAAATTTTCCTCTGATAGGAATCCTGAGCTGATTTGATAGAAAAAATTCATGCTTTCCATTTCTTCGTGACACTTTCCTTCTACAGTGAATTTGTTAAAGTGTGGCTGTCGCGCTTTCTAAATTCCTGTAGTTACCAGGACTTCTAACAAGGTAGATAATATTTCCTGTCTCTGACATAATAAAAAGTCTTAATCATATAAGGGACACCATTTATTGTACACATATAGAAGGAGAAACAGGAAAACATTTGGTTTGAATTTAAGATGACTTGTAATTATACAAATGAACCCGCCACCTTAACATTCTAATATTTAGTCATTATAATTTAGATTTTTATCTTTATAGCTAGATGACATGTTTTTCTATATTTTAGTATCCTATTTAAAATAAATTTGTAAAACAACTATCTACACTCATCCAATAGTCAACAAACTTTGGCCAAAAAGTAGAGAAATGTATTTATTCATGGCATGACTGATTTTTATGAGGACATTTATATAAGGATACACCCCAGATAATTCAAAGAATATACTATACTATTACCTAAGAAAACAAAATTCCAGCAGTCAAGGTGACAGAGAAAGAAGATAGGTTTTAAAAGCCTTTAAGCTCCTATGTAATCATCTATAGCTGTTAATTTAACTCTAACATCCCTGAAAACTAAAAAAATAAAAATATATAAGAAATGGAAAATATGATCAGTTACATAATTTTCATTGCATGTAAGAATAGAATATACCATTTACCCTGAGTTGATTTAAGCAAAAGTTCAATTCATGAAATTGGTATTGAAAAAAAATATCAGGGGGATATCTATGGGATCTAAAGATACTTACACATCTTTATATAAGAAATAGCAAGGGATGTGTTGATTAAAGCTCTAGTAACAGCCCCATAATAGACACAGAGCAAGTTGTGTAAGCTGAGCATTGTTCTGTATAGAATAGTTGTATATAAACTGAGAGCACAGTGTCAAAGCATAGTAAAAGCAATTCGGTCTGATGGAGGTCTAAACAGTACCACTCACATATTTATCTTCATAATAATTTGCATTGTCCTAAAAGTAAACCATAGACTCTCCAGAAGTGTAGGTTAGCCATGTGTGCTTTAGAAGGGTATTCATACATTACACATTTCTTGACAATTTTTATAAAAGTTGTACAGCAGGTACTGTCAAGGACCTGAGTGTAAGTATTCTGCAATTCTTCATCACTTCTTTGGCAGTGAAGAATAAAATATGAACAGCATATTAATCTCTCTGCTTCTACAGAACTTTGTAGAACTTACCATGTTGTTTTACAATGTATCTCCTCAAGGACAGAGAAACAAATTTATCTTTGTGTCCCAGCATGTAACAAAGTAGAACACAATGGATTATTAATCCATTATGATTTCCTGAATGGGCCATTTTGTGGTCTTTTAAGAGCATCACCATATTTTTTGTAGTTTGAGAAGGGTCAAGGTTATGCAACAGCTAACACCAAGGAACCTAATTTATAGATAAAGCATTCCTTTTGGACTCAATTCAAAAGCATTAACTGGAAACACTACATCAAATGATGTAAGTATGCATTTCTGGAAAAAATCAGAAAACCATCCACAGCAACCTTCAAAATCTAAGCATGTGTGTTTGATGTCAATGATCTGACAAATTAGCAATCCCACAAGTGATCAAACAAATGATTCTACTTTCTAAACTAAGTGAGAATTAGATCTGTAACATCCAACTTTTAAAAATCAGCTTCATAAACATTTACCATGGAGCCATAATTAAAGTCATAAAATGACAAGTCAAAGTCTCTAACCATGATAATAAATTTTTGAAATGGGAAGACCCATACATCAGCAGCAGAATTATATAAATTAGTCCTGCTCTCTTCTACTAGGTTTACGAGGAGAATGAATGATTTCAGATCATAATATGAAGATATAGAGTGGAGTCAAGTCTACCATTATTCCAGACAATGTCAAAATCAAAATCAAATGAAAACAAATTCATAAACAGTTAGTACTGTGCAAAGAAAATCTACACGATTAACCTCTGAACCTTTTTGAATAAATTGTTCTTTTAACAGTCTAGAGACATACATTGAATAATAGATGGAAGAAAAAGACTTCCTTTCCCACACTATATGAGTGACTGCCTTACTAGAATATAACATCTCCAGCACCTTGTTCCTTGAAGTGGTACCGAGCTAGCACCCTCCGGTGTCAGCTGGGATATTGTTAGAAATGCAAAATCTGAGACCCAATGCCACACTTACTGAATCAGAATCAGCATTTTAGAAAGTCTCTTGGGGAATCCATTGCACATTAAATTTTAAGAATCATGGTTATTGGCTTGGCACCTGTAGCTCAGTGAGGAGGGCTCCGGCCACATATAACGAAGGTGGTGGGTTCACCCAACCTGGGCTGCTAAACAACAATGACACCTGCAACCTAAAAATAGCTGGGTGTTGTGGCAGGCACCTGTAGTCCCACCTACTTGGGCAGCTGAGGCAAGAGAATCGCTTAAGCCCAAGTGTTTGAGGTTGCTGTGAGCTGTGACACCACAGCACTCTATGGAGTGTGACAAGTGAGAATCTGTCTCCAAAAAAAAAAGAAGAATCATGGTTACAGCACAGAACACTAAAAAAGGATGCAGCCCTTAGCAAGCTTAAAAAGAGTCAATAAAACCATTGGCTATGAAAGTATCACTAGAGGAAGATATTCTTTCCATCCTCTTTCATACTGGAGAGTTTCACCTAAATTTTAGGACAAATTAATAGTTTTAAATTAAAAAGTATAACATTTTTTGTGGTCTTACATGAACTGACAGTTATACCTTGCCCATATTTTTGTGAGACCATTAAATTCCTAAATTAGTTAATACCCTAAAAAACCATAAAGTTTGTCTTCATTATTGAACCTGGTTATACTTGCGTTATGTATTTTCAGCCTCTTTTTTATTTTTACACGAACAACGTCCCGATTCTGTACCTACATTTTCCCCAGCCGCATGATAATATACAGGTACTTACAACTGGTAGGTTCTGGATATTGTCTCAAAACAAATAGAATTGGGAACCTTATCACCGACTTTGGAGAAATGACCAAATCCCTAAAAAATAAGAACAAAAAGGGAGGTTTCTGTTGTTTGCTTTGCTTTGCTTTCAACGTGGTTGAGGTTCGGAATCTATGTATTCAACACTGTTTAGAAACGTGTCTGGCAGCTATCTAGGACATTATCAAAGAGTTCCTAACCACTATTGGGGGAGCAAGGTCTCACCCGCAACATTTCAGCACTAAGGACAGCGCTTAGGCGCCCATTCCTAGAAACCGTGGGGGATTCGGTGGGTTTGCTTGGAAGATAAAAGGGAAAGATGGTTGGGGGAAGGAAGAACTCCAAATGACGCATTCGGTCTCCGGTCAAAGCAATACGCCTTTCACTCCATCGTTCCCTCATCGGATGAGAAGAACACGTAAGAATCAGCTCCTACCATTAGCCTGTGACGGCTGTCACCGAGCGCAGTAACGCCCGCGGCACAGCCAGGAATGCAGCAAAGAAAGGAAAACGCGGATTTCAGTAATGAATTAATTAACCCCCCGCTGCTTTCAGAAGCAAAGATTGTGATGAGCCCTGATTGCTGACCTGCAGGGTGTGATACAAGCTAAAAGCAGCGCTTATCTTTTTTCTTTTCTTTCCTTTCTTTCTTTTAGCAGAACTGAAAGACAGAGCCTGTTGCTGCCGCAGCCGGTTCCCCTCCCCTTCCTACTTCCACCCCCTTTCGGTCCCAAGTGCACACACGGTCAAACGCTCGCACATACGCGCGCGCAAATATTTACACACGGCCGCCCCGAAGAATCCAGGCACCTCGTCCCGCAAACACACGCGCGCGCGCACACGTCCTTCGGCGGGCGCCCACGTCCTCCTGTCTCACCGACAAGACACAGACATTTACACACGCAGGCCGGGAAAGCGCTGCCCGCGTCCTGAGACTCCACGCAGGTGCCCAGAACGCGCCTTTCACACTGTTACCGAACCGATCAGCGAACACAGACAGACCTGCCAACACTAAGTCTGCTCGCTGGATTTCATCTCCATGGCAACAAGCATGGAAGGTGAGACCTCGCCGCCTGCGAAGTAACTTTCTCCCCCTCCCCTCCGCATTCAGTGACAGGGCTCCCAATGCGGGTCCCGAGGAGTTGGTCCGCGGTCTCCCCTGCGTTCCCGAAGGAGGGGACCCAGGCGTGGGGTGGGGGTAGCGGAGCCTGCAGGTCTGATGGGTTCGAATTCTAAAGGGGGAAGAGCCGCCCTAATGCTTCCGCGCTGCTGCTGCTGCTGCCAACATAAATGAATTAAATAAACAAATAATAAATAAAAAATAAACAAATAAAGGATATGCTGTGTGTGTGTGCGTGTGCAGAGTGCTGCTGATGCTTCTCCCAAAAGGTTTTGCAGGAAGTTTCCGTGATTCTTGGGCTTAATATGTAGAAAGAAAACTAGAGACAAACAACGCAGAATGATAATAAGGGTCTAGGGTTCTCTAGTAAGACATTTTGAGGATTTTCAGACCAGGTTCCCAGTGCTTTGGAAGGAATGAGTGTCCGAGTCCTTGAGGAGCCATCCAAAGACTCTCTTAAGAGAGAAATTCTCTTAAGAGTGAAAGCTGAGGGTTTTGAGGTGGATTCCGGCAGATCCCAAGGTTTTGCATCTCTGGGAAGCCCTGAAATCATGCCCTTGTCTGCGAGGAAGACATCTGGGTTTGTAATTTAAGGTTTTCCTTTTGTTTTGACACATTCCACTCCTAATGATTAGCTCTATGCAGATGTAGCTTCAAAAATGCTTATTTCCTCTCTTTACTGTTAATAGGATTTAATAACCTTTATGTTTTGTGTAGGATGTGTTTGTATATGGTGCATATACGGGAGGATTCATTATTTTTTAAGCTTGGGTTTTCTTATATGTCTCATTTCATGAAATTATGAATGTCATATAGAGATTACTATACCTAATGGCTAATACTAAAATATGCTTTACGCAGAACATTATATTCCACCTGAATAGCTACTATGTCAGACTTATTGTTAGGAAAATCATTACTAGATAAGTAAACAAGAGGGGGAGAAAACCTGTTGATTTAAAAAAAAAAAAGAGGAGGTTCTTGCTTTAATGGGTACACACTTTTTAGCAATAGTTTCTGCAATTGTGCATTCTCGCATGCAAATTAGTTGACTTTATCCGAAAAGTGAATTTTTATATCTTCTAAACAGTAAACTTATTTCATTTATTCCACAGAAGAAATAAATATCAAATACAACATTTATGAATATAAGTCCATATATCAAGTACAAAAATATTGTTATCTTTTCTCTATTGTGGTATGATTTATAACACCTGATCATAAAAAGGCTGTTTTTTACTTATTGATTGTTAAGTGGGAGCCAACTTTATGAGATTCGGGCCTTTTAATCTCTACAGGTATACCCTTGGGCCAATCTTATGACTCATCAGGACTTGGAAATCTCAGTGCCTGACAACTTCCATGAAATAAATGATATACTTACTACCAAGTTACTCATTTCTAAAGTATCTGAACATTTACTCCAGTAAATATGACTAAAAGCAGTATTTTATCATTTGGAATAGCATTATACAACAGAAAAAATACTTTAAATATCAATATTTCAATCCTAGAATACAGCAATTCTGATATTTAACTGTGCAATGTTAATGTTTTCTCATTTTTTTATAGTGTGGCATATTTAAAATAACTTTACTACTACCCAATTTTACATGATACTCTTTTTAACTAAAATTCATTTTTTCTGAACTATTTTTTCTCCTATGAATTTTTAAAAATGTATGATTTTATAACTTCTCAATGTAAGTTTTCTCATGTTAATTTCATTTTCTATTTCCTAGTAAACAAGATATTAAGACGATGTTTTCCTCCTGAGGTAGGCATTACAATGTCTATTTTACAGAACCTAATAATCCTTTGCTTTCCAATCTCTTTCAGTGATTAGAGAAAGTAAAAATGCACCTTTCATCTATAATTGTTGAATATTTCAGATGCCTTATTAATTATGCAACATCAGTGTTGTAATGGAAGACTTTTGTTTTTAATAATACTTTATTAATGTTTTTATATATATTATTTTCTGTAGCCATAGAAAGTCACGAAGGTCAGCTCAATTAGCAATATGTTCTCAGAAACTTCAGCCTTAGTGTTAGACAAGTTTATTTCACAGAGCAAGCTGGAGAAATTATTTTTAAAATCTAGGCCCGAAACACTGGTATTTCTTTCCTTTTTTTTCTTTTCTTTTCTTTTTTTGAGACAGAGTCTCAAGCTGTCGCCCTTGGTAGAGTGCCCTGGCATCACAGCTCACAGCAACCTCAAACTCTTGAGGCTTAAGAGATTCTCTTGCCTCAGCCTCCCAAGTAGCTGGAACTATAGACATCTGCCACAACGCCTGGCTATTTTTTTGTTGCGGTTGCCATTATTGTTTTAGCTGGCCGGGCTGGGTTCAAACCTGCCAGCTTTGGTGTATGTGGCCAGTGCCCTACCCACTGAGCTATGGGTGCCACCAAAACACTGGTATCTCAACTGCTGCACATGTGGTTTAAATTACCTAGACCACCTATTTGCTGCACATCTTCGGCAATTGCTTAACTTTTTACTTTTATTTGCTTATGTAGACAGACCCTGGAGTAATAGCCAGACTTTTTCAACTTTTGCTGTTCTCCTTGACCCATATATTGTTTTTACCTTTGGTATTAAGTACTGAATTTTTAGAAAAATACATGCAGCTAAGTTTTTTTTCCTTTTAAAATATATTAATAGAAGATCTATTCTTTCTGAGCCCAAGACTTTTGTTAAAAATGAAAATTTCATAGTCCTTTGAACCCCAGATGAATTTATTGGCTATTATTTTAAAAACTAAATATTCAGTTATGTACTTATTGAAAATGATTAGTCTCACAATTTAACCTTCTGTACTTCTAACTTTTGTGCAAGTGAAATTATTTGCTGTCAGGTTTCTTTACCACCTGACTCCATTGTCTCATTACTCATCTCTCCTAAATCCCCTTCAATTTATTGTCCCTCCTAGACATGCAAGTAATTTTTTTTAATGATGTAGTAATTCTGAATGCCAAACCCAAGATCCTGGTTTTCAGTGCTTCCATCACCACTACAGAATTTGACATTGCCAACAGCTCCTTCCAGAAACTCTAGCCTCCTTTATTACAAGTGAACTTCCTACCACACACGTAGTCATGACCCTGAGCAGCACTTCTTACATAACTCCCCTAGGAGATCTTGTTTTCTATTTTTAGGAGAGGCATTTTTTAAAACGCATTTCTATGTTTCTTCCATCTTAAATCCTTTACCATAAAAGCAAATAGACCTCAATGGAATTACAACAAAACAGCCCACTGAATTTTTCTTTTCCTTTTCTTTTCTTTCTTTTTTTTGAGACAGAGTCTCAGTATGAGGCACTCTACTATGTTGCCCTCAGTAGAGTGCCGTGCTGTCAGAGCTCACAGCAACCTCAAACTCTTGGGCTTAAGCAATTCTCTTGCCTCAGCCTCCCAACTAGGTGCCCACCACAATGCCTGGCTATTTTTTATGTTGCAGTTGTCATTGTTGTTTTAGCTGGCCCAGGCCCGGTTAGAACCCACCAGCCTCGGTGGGTGTGGCTGGCACCATAACCACTGTGCTACGGGCACCAAGCTTAGCCCATGGGATTAATCTAGAACAAGTTCACTATTTTTCTACAAATAACACTTCCAGTAAATGAATTCACCTATCGTCTTCTTTGGTCTTACCTTTCCTAAGCAAAACTCAATTTTTTCCTTATCTTAAATTTTGATCTGCAAATACTTTTAGGTACTAACATATCTCCATCATGGACAGATTGTTCTATATAAGCTTTGACAGCAGTATCTTTTTTTTTTTTTTTTTAGACAGAATCTCTCTTTGCACAGTTAACAGCAATCTCAAACTCTTGTGCTCAAGTGACTCTCTTACCTCAGCCTCCCAAGTAGCTGGGACTACAGGTACCTGATACAATGTCCAGCTATTTTTTTTTTTTTTAAGAAATGAGGTCTTGCTCTTGCTCAGGCTGGTCTAGAACTCCTGAACTCAAGCACTCCACCCACCTTGTCCATCAAGAATGCTAGGAATACAAGCCATTGCACCTGGCTTCGACAGTAATACTCTTAAAATACTCTCCCCATCAAAAGTTTTAGGCTAATCAAAATGATCAGGATTTATTTATTTAAAACTATTGATTGTTTTATGTACTAGGTGCCAATCATGGATACCGTAAAGTATCCACCAAGTTTAGAATAAAATTATTCATTTGTCTTCTAAATATATGCTTTGTTATTATTTCCTTTGCTTTGGTTAATGAAAACACCATTTTTATACTTATCTAGGCTTAAGAGAGGATAATCAATTGCCAAATCCCATCTGTCATATTTTTCTAAATATCCTTCAAATTTATGCCCTTTTCTCTATAAACTAGTATGTATTAAATACTACCTTACCTAGTACACACTCTCCTTGCTTCTCGCCTGAACCATTTTGTTTCCATGATGCTTTCTCCCTCAATCTTACATCTACTTCAGTATCATTATCAAGCCACTCATTCCTTATGCAAATACATTTCAAACTTTTACCCTGACAGTCAAAGTATTTTGAAATCTGGCTCCAGCCTATCTTTCTGACATTTTGTTTCCCATATTCCCCTTTGCCTGGGCCAGATTCCTCACTGTCCTCTGAACAAACCCAGCACTTTTCTGCCTTCATATTGAATGTCATCCTCTTTTCTTCTTCACGTATCTAAATTTTTCTCTTTCAAGAGTCAGTTCAAATAGAATCTCGTATAAGAAAAATGTTCCCGATCCCCAAAGGGGTAAAATAACTTTTCTTTCTTTATTTATTTATCCTCTTTAAATCTCCCTTTTTTTCAAGATGTTGGAGATAATATTTCAACACCATATGGGTGTTACGGGGATAAAATAAAATAATACATGTAAAGTACTATTTGCTACCCAGTAGATTTTAAATACTGGGTTGTTTCTTCTTCTCTTTTTTTATTGCTTTGTAGAAGACTATATTGTTTTATTCTTGTTTACAGGTTTATGGGGTATCCAAACATCACCCCTAAATTAGCCATACATGAGGAAAATAGGAAATTGCAGGAAAAAATACACGTTTATTTATAAAATATTAATTACAAAATTTTACAAAGAGGTTTCCAACACATAGAGAGTATTTTGGAAATATTTTGTAAAATTTTGTAATGAATGTTTGACCATCATCATGTTAATGTCTTCAACTTAGTTACTGCTCAAAAACACTAATTAACAAGTCAGACCTTTGTGACACTACATTGGAGACCTGTCTCCAAGATTATAGAACCCGTTATTGAGTAGGGTAGTTCACTATGAACTACATAAATATACTATTATCAAGGTGTATCTCATGTCTTCCCCCCTCCCCAAGATATCATGAGAGACCATTAAATGCATTGTCAAAATCAGAAAACCACATCTAGGTTATTTTTCTGATTCACCAACATGTCAATAGCAAACTTCCAAAAAGGAAGTGAATTTGTCATTACTTATTAAACTCATGTTAACTTGTAGTGAATTCTTAAATGTTGACAAATTACCTGTTAAATAATTAACTGTCAATTCGCAACAAATTTTAATTCCAACTTACTGATATATAACTTTCACAATTCCCCCCTCAACTCCTTTTGATAATTGAGACATTTGTCCATGTCCTTACCTCTGGCAGCTCTCTCATGGTTAGCAATTTCTCAAAGGTCTCCAAAGCACATCTGCAAAACATAAATCATCTGATCCTGGAAGTTCTAACTCATTTAATGTGGCTAAACATCATTCTACTACATCCCTGTCCCCTTATACTGTTTGGTATTTTTTTCGTTTTGTATTTATTTTATTTTGTTTGTTTTCTGTTTTTGTGTATGTGTTATATCTAAAGACCATTCTGCATTAGTTAAAAAGACACAAAGAGATTAAGTAGTTTTGCTGTCCCTATGTCATTTAATACCATTAGACCACTTTGCACAAATAAGGGCTTTAATCCCTCATTAGTCAATTTCTTGATCTGAGCATATCACATATGAAACTCTACCACCTCAAAGTCTTGGCAATGACTATTTCTTCAAACTTCAAGGCTGTTCCTTCAGATATTTTCATGGCTTCCTCCTTGACATCATTCAGGCTTTGAGTCAAATGCTATCTCCCTAGGGAACCCTTTGCTGACCTCTTTAAAGGAGTAGCCTCACCCACCATCATTTTCTTTCCTCTTAACTTGCTTGTCCTTCTTTCATAGCATCTATGATTGTGTCTTCCTGGCTTATTATATACAGGGTGGCCATGAAGTTCATGTACAATTTAAAATGGCCACCCTGTAGATATGGACATATTATACAGGTAGATATATATGTTAATATAGTGTTAATATATGTTACCTTAAGCACATTTAGCTTTTTAAACTTACTGATATCCTTAAAGTTTTTGAACACTTCTCAGCATTTTCTCTAGTTACACTGCATTTCTTATATATTTTGCCAATAATAGAGGGGCAAAGAGTGCTTATAAATTATGTTTAAAGCCATGAAGTAGCCATTTATCTATTCCTCCAAGGCACCATAAAAATAGTGATTTTATTTATTAGCAGTGACTCTGTATATCTATTTATTGTTTATATCTCTGCCTGATTCCAGAAGCCTTTGAAATACTTTAAATATTTTCTTAGCTAAGGGTAATAGCCACGACTGTAGAGCGCAGGGCCAGAGGATGAAGGCATAATTATATCAGAAATCTTAAGCCGACCAAAGTCATGATGATTGAATACAAAGTTTAACTCTGTACTTTCCAGCACAGACTAAAGCCAAAATAACAGGATGGATACATTCCTTTCCTTAGAAAACAAAGGCAATCCAAAAGGATATTAGGAAAGATCCATTTTCACTCCTTTGAATACTAAAACTCATGTGAGTCTTTCTGAGAATGCTGGATAAACTCACTAGGAAAGAACAGAAACACTGCTCTCTAAAAGAGCAACTGAATTTTAATAATTATCTTCAAGGCTGATTTTCAAAATTCCATAGAATTTTCTTTTTCATTTTAACTAAACAAATTTTTATGTCTTGTGACTATTTGAAAATTAGATTTTTTGAAATAATCACTCTATTTCATCAAAAATTACGTTCTTCAACATATTGAGCTTAACTCAGTTCAAGTTAGTATTAGTATATATAGGCCTTAGTAAATCCCTACAGTATACCAGGAACTATGGTTACTACTTGAAAATTATTATTGAAAAATAATTATAATTAAAAGTAATAAATAGTAATTCCATAATCCACATGTGTCTCAAACTCTAAGAACAAAGCATTCTCTGGTATATATTAAATGTATTATAAAATATAAGGTATTTGTTTGTCTAATTAGGAAAATACCTTGTTTTAATCTAATGGTAACAAATGAGAGGAGTATTTTATTTCTGCATCTAGAAAATGGCTCTTGTGTTCATTTGTTTGGTGGTTGGCAGATTTAAAGAAAAGTAACAGGGTTAAGTAGATTAATCATGGGCTAACAGATTTAAGTCCTCTAATGATCAGCATGACATTGGATCTATGTGTACTTCATAATTTTTTAAACACCTAAATAAATTTAGCAACATCATAGCTAGAACCAGTTTAGGCCATTTCCACAAGGTAACAAAGAGAACTCACCGTTAAATGAACAAACCCTTAAAATTGCCCAGGTTTTAATTTTCTTGATGCCAGTTGTTGAAGGCTGGGTTCCCCCACCAACAGACCCTGAGAAAGAGTTTAATTTATTGGAGCTTTAAATTTTTTTTACTTTTTTAACTTGGTATCTTATTTATTTATATATTTATTTTTTTAGACAGAGTCTCACCCTATTACCCCAGCTAGAGTACAGCAGCGGCACCATACCTCATTACAACCTCAAACTCTTGGGCTCAAGCTATCCTCCTCCCTCAGCCTCTCCAGTAGCTGGGACTACAGGCACGGGCCATCATGCCTGGCTAATTTTTTTTTTTTTTTTTGGAAAGACTGGTTCTTGTTCTTGCTCTTGCTCAAGCTGGTCTCCAAGTCCTGAGCTCATGTAGTCCTCCAGACTCAGCCTCCCAGAGTGCTAGGATTATAGACATGAGCCACTCCGCTAGTTTGTTGGATATTTCTTAAGGAGTAGGCTTGGGCTCAACACCTGTGGAAGAGGAGAGAGTCAGGCAGGAGTGGGCAGAAATGTGATATGAAGCCAATGAGACAGTCTCACCTGAACCCGTTTGGAACTCTGGAGCTAGAATGGTCCTTCTGAGTTCTTCCTCTTTGAGTCAAGATAGCCATAACTTTGTACTGTCTCATCAATTAATCACTGAATGGTCTTCCTGGGAAGGGCCATGACCTTGGATGAGGCAGCTCTCTGCAACTGCGACAATCAGTGAAAGGCACCAGCAACTGAAGACTGTTTTCTGGCAACATTCCTTGCTGCTAGGCAACAAATCCTTCATTGAAGGGACTCCGTTGGAAAAAACCAGTGTCCACCAATAAACCAGGCTTATTGCCTCATTTTACTTACATAGGCCCAGAAATACCCAACTGTTGTAACCTAACAAGGTTTACTTTAGTTAAAAAATGATTTAAACAAGTTACTCGGCTGAATCAGTTTTACATAAGGAATGCTTGGTCCAGCATCTCCATGTAGAAATATCCTGAAGTTCACTTTCTCTATTCATTAAACAAATGAGCCAGAGACTGGATCTCAGCAAATGACCTTTAATTGACAGAAAGCAAAAAAATTAGCAATTTAGTTTAAAAAAAAAAAGCCCCAGTTAAGTTTCAGAGTCATTAGATGCTCAGTTTAGTCTCCTATGACTTTTACAAGATACTGCAGCAAAAGCTCCATCTTCAGAAAGCTCACTCTGAGCCACTTACATGATCTTAAATTTAGAAAAAATTAAAGGATTTTCACTATGCAATGGTTAGAGGGGCAGAAAACTGATATAGTGATATACCATCTTTCCTTTAATTGAACAAAAACTCAAATACCATACCCCAGAATGTACTATCTCTTTCTGCCATTTAAGGTTTGAGGGTAAAGCTCTTTTGTAATACAAATCATTATAAAAGAAAATATCCAGTGGCATTAATTAGTATATTATTTGCAGAATAGTTCTGAAAACTACAAGAACTGTTATTATACTCACTCTCCCTTTCTTACCTCCCATCACTGGTTCTCTCTCACTTGTTTCCTGCAAATTGAGACCCCCATCAATTATTACATATTATGAAATTATATATAACATAAAAAAAATTGTAACAAATATAATTTTAAGAACTTATAACTAACAATAAAAACGAAAATACCAACAGTTTCTTATTCTCAGATATTATATGAAAAGCTATTTGGTGGTAAATAGTTCTCTCAAAAAGGGTGGCTATACATCAGTAATCATTTAATTTAATTAACTGATCTTTTTGTTTTGGTTCATTTAATTAATTCATTAAAACATCTAATGAAAAAAAGCAGTTTTGGTTCAATTCACCTTATACGTAGTACTTTCTAAACATTTTTGTTGTAGTTTTACAATCTTGAAGTTGTAGGAGCTGAGGGACAGAAATCTGGCTGGGAAGGGAACTGGGGTGCTTGTCTAGAAGCTGAGTTTGCAGAGAAAATATACTGTTCAAGTTGGATTTTATGTTTATTTAAGGTGTTCTGCAAGCTCAGGGCTATGATGGTGAGATGGCTAACAGCCATAGCTGCTGGTGCTTGTTGACTACAAGCTGCTAGGTTGAGCACTACTTCTATTAATTTCAAAACTATAATTTCCCTAATAAATTAACATTTAGTATACAAAGTGGTAGTGGAAAAGAAAATGAAAGGATGTAACTCTGAAAGCAAAAGAGGTGAAAAAGAGAGAAGACATTATATCTGTTTAAAAGCATTAAGCCCTACACCTGTAATCACGACTACCAGAAAGGCTGAGGCAGGAGGATCCTTGGAGGCCAAGAGCCAGGAGCTGGAGGCTGTAGTGTAGGCTACGATCACACCGCTGCACTCCAGACTGGGTGACAAAGCAAGACTTTGTCTCTAAAAAATGTTTTTAATTAATTTAATTTATAAACAAATAAATAAATAAAATAAAAGTATCAGAATCTGTGCCAGATAAAATGGCACAAGAGATAGACCTTGAGATGTAGGCTTTAAACAGCTTGACCAGCTTAGGCTCTCTGATTATTTATGGTACCATTTACATGTGAAAATTAGATGACAATTCAGATTAAAGAAGCAGCAACTTAACCATCTGGCAATGAATCCAAAGCTGGTAGGGGACATTATTTGACTACTCTTCTTCATATTGGCTTTTATGTTTTAGAGTGTGTAGGCACAGTTTTAAGTGCCCACAAAAGCGATCCCATGAATACTATACAGAAGTGTCATCTCCAATGTTAACTTCACCCTGATCTACTGATGATGTTTTCAAACATCTTTTGAGTTAAGTCAAGAGGGTTTGGAAAATGCCAGATTATATGAAGCAAAACTACCAATATCATTCAAGGATAAAACTAAATGGAGTTCAATTTTGTACCTAGGCCCAGAGGTGATTCCAGCAGGACTTGTGAAGAGCCATGAGGATGCACCAGTGAATGATGAGTAGTATCTTCTGTGGCAACTCTTCAGCTAAGATGAGCGTCAACGAAGTATCGGCTTTCTCATTGACTCTGGAGCAAAAGACTGGCTTTGCTTTTGTTGGGATTTTGTGTATCTTCTTGGGACTTCTTATTATCAGATGCTTCAAAATCCTATTAGACCCGTATAGTAGCATGCCTTCTTCTACCTGGGAGGATGAAGTTGAAGAGTTTGATAAAGGGACATTTGAATATGCACTCGCGTGAGAGTTTCAGTGTTATGCTTTACAGTTATGCCACATGTGGTGGATACATATGTAATTACCTTGAGTGTGCGGGAGAGTGGTTCATTTAATTCAACAAATTCAATAAACATCTGTGATTAATTTATCCACCATGTTGTGTAAATAATAAATCATCATTGGAATTTGTCACTTTCCTCTGTCCCCAAATGGAGGTTTCTAATGAATAGAGCATAAGGATTGGTCCAGCCATAGATACCATCTTTATTTTTATCGCAAACATCTGCCTGGAATTTCTGCTTCCTTTCTTGGGCTAAAAAACTATGCTACAGCCTTCCGACTTTCTCCTCTCTGCAAAGCTCAGGCGTCTTCTCTGCATTCCAGGTTCAGGCCCCTTAGGTTTAGCAAATCAGATCTTAAATGTGAGGAAACTTTCAGTCCAAGGAATAAATAGAATATGATTCCTCTAATTATAGCATAGGTCAGAAAGGTTTACAGGTAAAGAAACTCAAAAAACTAATACATAAACCCTACAAGTAGCCATAGGACCTGAAAGTCCCCAAATCTCGCAAAGCTCTGACTTGACTAGTTCTCCTCCTTGTTAAATCTCTTGCAATAAAATTTCAAGAGATTCATAGCTTGAGGTTGAAACCAGACCTGCCTCACATTTGTACTTCCTCCCCTACCCCTTGTATAAATAGAATTTAACAGGGAGTTTCTGGCATGAGCTAGTGGAAAGACCTCTGTACCAGAAACAAGACGTACAGTCTGCCACCATTATAGCCATGCAACCTTGGACAAGTCCCCTACCTCTGTGGACTTCAGTGAGAGAGCTAACTAGAGGATTTCTAATGTCCTTTTCAATTCTAATGCCCTATGAATGGTACAAATGTACCTAGAAACCCCAGAGATAGGAGATAAGGGAGTGATTTATGATATCATAAAAAACTTTCCAGATTAGAAGCCTAAACTCAGAGATTTGAATTCTAGCCAAGAGCTAGCTTTATGACCTAGAAGGTTTCCACATCTGTAAAACAAGGATAAAGAAACCCATCCTGAATATCTTCAGGAATATTGGGAAGATTAATGAGATAGGATGAATGGCAAAGCAATTTGAAAACTGTGAAATGGTGTTTAAACATATCTTGCTATCATTTTTTATTATCATCATCAGTAGTAATAGAGATTTACAAACCCTAAGAAGCAAAGGCTTTTTGTAAGTTAATCTCCCCTGCCTTCATTCTCTTTATTTGAGAAAGGAAAAGATTGTCTGTGTGTCAGAATGGAAAAATACAGCAAGAGACAGATAAATACAAAACTATTTATGCCACTTGAGGACACAAAACTGACAAACATACCAAGAAGGAATAACACTAATATCTACGGAGAGTTAGCACAAAATTACGTGCACTCCTTTCATTTGAAACTGTAATCCAACCACTGAGTTTGGAACTACTATTTCCATCCTATTGTTTTTCTATCAGTTTCACAGAGGAGGAATTGAAGTTGAGAGATCAAGTAACTCCTCAAGGTCACCAAGCAAGGGAATGGTAGTGTTAGGAATTGAACTTGGGTAGACTAATGTCTGCTTTATTCCTAGACACTATCCTCAACATTTCTACCTATCTTATAAACATGATTACTGCTCAGGTCCATTGCAACCCCCAAACCAGCTGTCTTAGGGAGATTACTTGATGCTTTCCATCTCAAAGTATATTTAGAATATATCCGTATTGGCTGAGGATCTTCTGAACCAAACCTTCATCTCAAGGAGGCTCTTTGTACCCCAGGTGGTGCAAGAGTGTAGGCCTAGAATACCTCATAGACAGTTAGTAATTTGGTAAGAACACCTCACTGGGCCAAGCTTAGCTGCACACACTGAAAGTTGTAAATGCCAGGAGATTAGGCATCTGTTTTGTGACTGAGGCCTATAAAGTGTTCTCCAAGGTATGCTTCCAAGTAACAGGTATGCCACTCATCTCCCAGAGAAGACACTTGCCAAGACCCTCCATTTTGGTGACTAGAAGAAAATTTAATTCAAAAGATGAAAGGCTTCTAAAATCAAAAAGCAAGAAAACTTTATGAATTCTGAGCACTATTTCTGAAAGTTCAACTCTCACAAGCTTCAGATATCACCAACTTCACAACATTATGATTTCCAGTTCAACTAAAGAGAAATTCTGTTAACCAAAAGTATTATTATCCATGACTTTTATTCATGGTTTAATGTGTACCTTAATTTAGTGGGGGGGTCTGGGGGAAACAAGAGGTGTCAACATCTGTATTTTCAGTTTAACATAAAAAATATGAAAGGCTGGTTATAGTATGGATACCATGTGGAAATTTTATTAAATGCTAATTCTCCTAGGAATAGAGAGTCAATGCTATAGTTATAGCATTAACCTCTACCTTCCTCTTACCAAGAGCCTTACCAAGGAGGATGAAGGAAACACAGAGGCCGGTACCTCAGGTCAGCATGCACCTGTTACCACACCCACCTATCTGAAAGGCTTAAATCAGGTTCCTCTTTCAAGGTTGACTTTATAGATGATGTAATTTCATCCATATCCCCCAAACCATCTCCCATCTGCTCCAGAATTCCCTTAATAAAGAACAAAGACTTTCATTTCACAGTTCGAGATAAAAGGCTTAGAATGGAAATGTCTGGTTGATTTAAGACCAAGACTAAAACTAATTCGCACTACACTGAAGTCAGGCAGTCAGTCAGAAGAAAAGGAAATTGGTATCAGAGGCATTCACAGTCTTCCATAGAAGGAAACGCTTACAGAATATATAGGCGCCTCCTGAAAGGGTTAGAAGATCCTAGTTCACAGTTGCTGTCCTGGTCCAACAGACAGAGCATGAGATTCCAGTCCTGAACTAAACAATCAGCCCCTTCCAGTGGGGTCTGCAATGTGACTATCTCCGAAGCCCAAAGGCCTCCTATCTGGGTAGTTAGAACCCTTTGTTGAGCAGATAAATGCCTTGTACTGGCCTTTAAGAACAGAAGGAGTTTAGATGCACACTTGTAATTCTGTCTCTATTTCTGATATAGCCTCATGACAATAGCTGGACTGAGTAGCATGACATTTGCCTAAGGGGTTTTAGTTAGGTATCTCTGGGCTCCTTTATCTCCTGTACCTGTTCCCTTTCTTTTAAGAGGCAAAATACCTAGTCTCTAACAATTTTTGGCATCTTGAATGTGGCTAAGTAAAAGTCTCCAGTCAATTGTAAAAAATGCTAAAATAGTAGAAGCAAAAACTGCATATAAACTGTTTCATGTTCTAAACTCTATACCTAAATTAACTCATTTATTCCTCATAATAACTTGACAACAAGGTAGGTACCATTATTATCCATATAGGAGATTGAATAACTTGCCTGAGTTCGCACAGATAGGAAGTGGCAGGGCCAGGATATAATTGAGCATTCTGACCCCAGAGTCTTGATCTTCACTACTACATTAGACCATAACTGAGCTACTCAGACAACTGAAAATCACTTCGATGATTTCTTATAAGACACGAAGAGGAAGCATTCAATCATCCTGATTGAAAACCAGTGACAGAACCTGCAGGGAGGAATTGGTTGTGCTGTGTTAATAATCACCTACTCACAGATTTGGGGGAAGAAACCTTTTCTCAACAAACCTCAAAACCAGATTTGATGAAAAATGTTTTTCCATTTGGAGACAAAAAGGTCACTGAATAATGCCACTGAAAAACAAACACCCGGTTTGATTCCTGCTTGAAACAGTTTTCCTACTAGGCAAAAATACTTTCTATAAATCATTGATTTCACTCTCACTTCCCATGCAGAGAAGAGTCAAGGTAATATCTACTACAAGCAAGATAAAATAATTTCAGATACCACTTTCTAGTTACAAATTATAGAAATTTTCTCTGAAAAACTATATTTTGGTCCACGTACCAAACACTAGGATTCCTCTGGAATAAGATACAATCAGACTCAATTTATTTAGCCCCAAACAATATTCACATTTTGGGAGATGATGTTATACAATCCAATTCTCCTTATACATTAAAGAAACTTTTTTAAAAAACTTTCTGTCTAAAAGGATTAATGGTTTACTGCTAGTTACCAGTTAATGTGGTACTTAAGGTTTGTTCCTCAGGGCTAATGAGTGGGTGGGACTTGCAGTGCTATTTCAGGCCAATCATTGCACAGTCATCTCTTCCAAGAAAGGTTCTAACCAATAGAAAGACGCCTAACAACCTGGGATGAAAATTAAGTGCCCCATATATTCCTGGGGGATGCTGAAGCAGGATATACTTTCTCTGAAGAAGGCTCCTTGGTGGTAAGTTAAACATTTCTGGGCAGAGTGAAGTATTGCACTTAGTATTATGTCATAAAGTAGATTCTGAGGAGTGGAATAAAGGTGAGGATGTCAAAAAGGAGCAGTGTGATGTTTTAGAAGAAACTAAAAAAGTAACAGTTTCACTTATAATTTCTCTGGGAAAGGTTTTTCTAGAGTTGAAGTGGGATTTTTTAATTTAAAGAAACAGCTTTAATAACTACATGAGAGAGGCAAGTTTTTGTTTACATTTATCTCATCATTCTAGAGCTTTCTTTGAAAATCCCAACATTAAGATCTCAATAAAGAAATATTATTCTAATGAAAGTGTTTTAAGATGGGCCAACACTGTGGAATTGTGAAAATTGTTATAAAGTCTACTCATCTCACAAATATAAGCCTCTCAATGATTAAAGACATTTCATTAAAGCGAATCAGTAAGTGTGATTATTTTACCTAAATATAGCATATGATTTTACTAATGGCTGTGACTTATTTCCTTATCCCAAATATCCATATGTTTCTTTTAAATGCTCCATAATTTGCAGAACAAACCAATATATGAGCAAATGAAGTATTTTAAAGGATAGTAAAAGATCCAAGAATTTACAGAGACATCAGTTTGACAGGGTGTATTTTTTTAAATTCACATCCTAAACTTTAATTTTGCACTTGTTGCATCGTAACAAAACATTTCTAGAACAAGTTTAATGCTTGAACGGGTACAGATTTTTTTATAAAGTACGAAGAATATGTTTTTAAAAGTGTTTTATTTCTTTTCACTTTATTTACCATATAATTTATATTCCTATCATAAAGTATTTTGCAGTTCAAGCTTTTAGTATTGTCAATGAACTGTTTTTCAAGCTGAACTGTTTCTCATCAGTTCTTACTGTATTCAATTGCTATTGTTACACCTTTTCTAAAGTCAGATTGAGTCCAAGTGCAGTGAATCCCAGCAAATACTACAAAAACAGGTAAAGTTTTAATGGCTGATTAGACATTCTGTTTGCTAAAGCAAGTTTCCAGTTATTTATTACCTGATTTAATTGCTCAGGTGACTAAGGTTCCTAAACAGGTAATTTTTAGTGAAATGAATTTAAAATTGCATGTCTTATAAAAGAAAACTAGTTATTTACACCCCAGCCCTATTTAAATATATTTGTATTATTTAGACCAAGCTTAATTTTCTTTTTCAATGACAGCTTTGAAGAACTTCCCGAAGATTGTATAGAAGACAATATATCAAGAATCAACTTATTGAGTCCATTCTAGAACAAAGGCTAGGAGCTCCCTAATGTAACCACATTAGTGTTTATTTTGAGGAGAAAAATATATAGATTTTTTTTCAAAGTCACAAAGTAAATAGTTTAATCCAAAAAAATCCATTTTGGAAGATGTCACTCAACAACCCTTCCAATATATTTCTGGATTCAGTACCCAGTAATACCAGTCGCTTTCAAGTTAATGTCATAAATGAGAGCCATGAAAGCAGTGATGGTGTGAATGACAACACTGACCCACCACATTACGAAGAAACCTCTTTTGGAGATGAAGCCCAGAGCAGACTCAGAATCAGCTTTAGGCCTGGGAATCAGGAGTGCTATGACAATTTCCTCCAAAATGGAGAAACTGCTAAAACAGATGCCAGTTTTCAGGCTTATGATTCTCATACAAACACATACTACCTGCAAACCTTTGGCCACAACACCGTGGATGCTGTTCCCAAGATCGAGTACTATCGCAACACCGGCAGCATCAGTGGTCCCAAGGTCAACCGACCCAGCCTGCTAGAGATCCATGAGCAGTTTGCAAAGGTAGGCTTGAAGGACACAGGCAAGTATCCTCCTTTTTTCATTCCTTCAGTCATTTCCTCTTCTTTCTTAATACTGTGAAGGTCAAACAGTCAAACAAAGAGGTCTATTCCAAACCATCCATCTTACTTACACAACTGTCTCTAGATCCCCCCAAACAAAAAATGTTTCCCAAATGTCTACTGCCTTAGGATAGAGAACTAAAGAATTAACTCCAAAAGTTGGGCAATATGTCATATCTTGTTTACAATTATAGTCTGCTCAATTCACACTTGGTTAAACATGTCAAACCAAATACTAAGCTGGTTCCACCTCAGTATTAATGCCTCTAGACCAATTGTTCAAAAAAAGTCATTTATGTTTGCTGTGGTTAACACCATGGGCACCAGCCTTTAGCATGTTGGGCATATTTTTATATTCTTTAAAGAGAGCAGAGAATTATAAGTGCCCCCATTTATCCCTTCTTCCCTAAAACTTAGCCTAAGTCTCCTGAACAGAGTGAACTGTATCAAAATAACAAAATTAAATTTAAGTAAAGAAGCAGCAGAAGTGGCTAAACTTTCTATTACTTAAGGACTATAGCCAGTGTTCCCAGATCTGCTAGAAGTATGAAGATGCATTTTTTCTAATCTTGTAACAAATCTTTTAGAGTCTTATTAGATTTCTTCTTCAATACTTGCTCTAAAATAGGTTGATGGACTTTATTTTCCTACTCTTCTGGAACACACTTTGGAATGAATATCATTCTTTATGGACTATAATTACTTGCCAGAAATAATATTCAGATGTCACATATTCAAATGAGTTTATTCTTCACCAAGTTTTGAGGAGAGGAGGAAAAAAATGATTGAAATAGTGCCTTTTATATTTATTCATTCATTCATTCAACAATTTTTTAGTAAATGATTACTCTCTCCAGAGATTCTAGGAATACTGCTCTCAGGAAAGATGCCAACAAAGGCAAAAAGCTTTCTTTAGTTTCTGTCATCCTTCCTTCCATCTCCAGACCTTATTCCCCTCAGCTGCTAGGGTCCCTGACTCTGGGTCCTGCCCCCAATGGCTAAGTGACCTGCCGAGGAGAAGCCCATGTTCTCAGTTTTGTCCTGTGTCCTTTCTCCCCATGACATCTTGCTTGTCCTATATACCATATCAGTAACGCTCTCCTAAATGGTTGGTTTCTTCATAAGATTTAGATTTTATCTGGACTACTTGGTGCTTTAATCAAAAGAAGTTGGCAACATGGCCATTTCAGACAGCCCCCAAGAAGGGTTTTTGAGGAGGGAGGCAATTTGAAATTCCTGAAATTAGATTGAGATGTCACTCTCCTTTTCTATATGAGGAAAGGGAAAAGGAAAATGGCAAAAGGAAGAAAAGCAAGAAGGAAAGACCAGATTGATGGGAGCAGGCACAAGGGGTTTCCAAGTTGTGGAAGGGATAGAAAGAGAAATTGAGGCATTATAAAGAGATTGCAATTTATTCCCAGGAAGTGAACTGAACTTACATTGGTCAAAAACAAACCTGAAATTCCATCCCACGATACTCTACCACATGACACAGGACATTTTTTTTAATGCCTCCTTCATTAAAGTTAGTATCAAAATTAAATATTCTCATTCATCTCCTTCACCAATCAATAGAATTTTTAACGCCACTAAAGAGAAAAGGAAATAAATGCACATTGTTTTTAGAACTGACATCCCAGAGAGGGAAAAATAATTTCTAAGGTCAGGGCTTATGTAAATCTTTCTGTAAAGGGAGGAACGCGCTGAACGTATGGTTGTTTAGAAAGACATCTGAATCACGGTACAGTGGAAACAGATGACTGCATTTGACAAATGTGAAAGCTGTCTGGGATATCAAACCACTTTTGAAGAGATAAAATGAGACTAAGAACTTAACATTGATTTCAGCAGGTTTTTTCTCAGACACAAAGGAACAAAAAAATTAATATATTCAAATTTGGGTTTAAGTCCAAGTCCCCAAATGACCGTTTTTGAACCAGTATAGTAAAAGAGAACTCTTCTTATAAACTTGACCCTCACTTATCAAGGGTATTTGATCCTGATTAAATCATGTGGAGGTACCCACACAGTTCAGTGGGGAGTGGTATCCAAATTTAACCATGGAATCTACCATGGGCCCCTTCCTGCAGCCACTAGCATGTTCTAGTGTTGCTGAAGTGGTATGGACCAAACTGCCTCTCCATGTGTAACAGTTGAGGCCTTCAATTTATCTCTTCTTTTCTTTGCTAGTGAATTTTATTTAATTACTTTCTCCTCCTCAAATAAGAAATGAAGATGTGTAATGCAATGAATCTGGGCTGCCACCTCCAGTGGCCCTTGACATTTTTATAGTAGTTCCTCAAATCCCATTTAGAAATCATCAATGAAATAAGCATTACATAATTATACTCAGATACTTCATAGATTTTGTATGAAAACATATAAATAATAGCATTTACTATCATTTATATGAAAACATTTAATATCATTAAATGAAACATGTAATGAAAACATATAAATAATAGTGTTTGCTATTATTATTATTAAATAAATAATAGTATTTACTTAAGAAAGTATTGACATAGTAAAAGTTAGGCAATATTTTTTATACTCAGGATTACAATGCTTTTAAAATCCATATAGCAATAGCAAATTCATACCAAATAACAGACTGTTATTGAACAGTTGAACTTTTCTGCAAATCTTGGTTATAATTTCCAAGTCAAAAAAAAAATTATGTGACTAGATTGTACTAATAGGTAAAATGAAAAATAGGTTCAAAAGACATTATTTTAAGTCTCTACCTTAAGTGAAACTCTAGATGTGATAGATATAGACAGAATTTATAATCCTAGTGATTTGTGATTCTAAATTGAAGAAATGCTTTTGTTTTCTATGGAGGAAAGAGCTAAATATTTATATTAGTGGCTATTAATTATGTATTTCTGAAAAGCAAATAAAAATCCTTCCAGAAATGTTCTAGGCATATACAAGCATAACATAAATATCTACAAATATCTACCTTCATATCTGTCTGCCTGTATTATTTTTCTAAACATGCATCAGAACATATTTTACATAGTTCTGCATTCCACCATCTTTAACAATGTATTCTGAAGATTTCCCATATCAAAACATATGAAGTGATTGTTTGATATCTATCAAAGATTAATCTAGTATCTTTACTTTGTAAAGAGAATTTTGCTATCAGTTTCCAACCTAATTCTGTGACCACCTCTTCACACATAACTGTGGGACTAACTGAAACAGAACTCCCTTTCAACCTAACTAACCACAATTGTTGTTTTGGTATTTCAGAAAAAAAGTATAATTATAATGGATTCAGAAAACTATGTAGCCTTTCTATCAAAGCTGCTTATTATGACATCATTAAAATTAACTATGAAAAACATAAAGAGTTATAAAAAGTAAGACCCAAATATTATTTTTAATGAGGCCAACTGTATAGAAACCAACCCCACACAAAAACAATAGAATGACTTCCCATGTAGGTCATTAGGCTGTTAATAACTAAAAATAATTTGTGAAAGAAAAGCATTAAGAATGACTTCAAGGTCATCATAACCAAATTTTCATTGGGAATTTTTTATGCATCGGACACTGGGCTTACATGTAACAATTTCTCACTCTATCCATACAACCCCTCAAGGTTGGTAGTATTATTATTACTATTTTATAGATGGTGACAGTTTTATAAATACTATGGATCTTTTAGAAGAGAAAACAAAGAATTGAAGAAGTCAATGAACTTCCAAGGTCAAGAGGCCAAGGTTGCATGACCAATAAATTGAATGCACCTCTGCAGGACTCCAGAGTCCTTGCTCTTTATCGTTATTTTCCTCCCTCAGTCTACTCTCCTATGGCACTTTCCCTTAGCTCATTCAACAGCTAACAGAGAATGGTGGAACTCAGGCACAAATAAACCAAGTAGGAAGTCCTTCCTTATTTCATCCCCATTATGTGGGACTGCATCAAGAGATGATATTGCTAGTCTGACAGAATTATAGATCTCAATCATTTTCATTGTCATCATAAAAAGCATTTATTAAGTATGTATTTACAAGAGCTGCTGTAGAAAGTGAGCTAAAGAGATCTGACCTCTTCCTTCCAGAATTTTATGATATGTCAAATGACATTGTTATGGATAGAAATAAAGGACATGTAGTCAAGTTAACAAACATTAAACCCACATGAATCAATGCTTAAATGTTTATCTTCGGTGAAAGGGGAAATAAATGTTCAAATGTTTTCTCTAAAAATTAATAATTTCTAAAATGCTTCAAAGTTTAAATATGTAGCTTTAGAATTCGATTTTGGGATACCTAAAATTAGAAACAATCGCTAAGCCAATGGCAGCCTAATAAAATAAACATAAAAATTGAAGTAATAAATGCCTTCAAGGCCAGTGATGACCAGAAACTGCCCATAAAATATTTGTTGGAGTGAAATTCTGCAAATAAGGGTTGATTCTGATACTTGTTACATTTTCTTAGTACTCAAAAACAGTTCTCCTCGGAGCTTTACTATTAAAATAATCTGTGGAAAGCAGAGCCTGCAGCTCAGTGGGTAGGGTGCCAGCCACATACACCAAGGCTGGTGGATTTGAAAACAACCCAGGCTAGCTAAAACAACAATGACAACTGCAACAAAGAAATAGCCAGGTGTTGTAGTCGGCACCTGTAGTCCCAGCTACTTGGGAGGTTGAGGCAAGAGAATCGCTTAAGCCCAAGAGTTTGAGGTTGCTGTGCACTGTGATGCTATAGCACTCTAACCAGGGAAATTTTTTATCTTATTCATAAAAAAAAATAATAAAAATAGGGCGGTGCCTGTGGCTCATCAAGTAGGGCGCCAGCCCCATATACCGAAGGTGGTGAGTTCAAAACCAGCCTCGGCAGAACTGCAAAACAGAAAAATAGCCAGGTGTTGTGGCAGGTGCCTGTAGTCCCAGCTACTCTGGAGGCTGAGGCAAGAGAATCACCTAAGCCCAGGAGTTGGAGGTTGCTATGAGCTGTGTGACACCACAGCACTCTGCTGAGGGTGATAAAGTGAAACTCTGTCTCTACAACAACAACAACAACAAAATAATAATAATAAATGATAATAATAAATATCTGTGAAAGAAAAACAAAAACAATAAAATTTAATTTCCAGCCCAGATTGGTGGCTTACACCTATAATCCTAGCACTCTGGGAGCAGACACGGGAGAATCCCTTGAGCTCAAGAATTAGAGACCAGCTTGAGCCAGAGCAACACCTCTCCACCCACCCACCCCAGTCTCTACTAATGGAAATAGAAATGGAAAAATTAGCTGGGCATTGTGGTGGGCACCTGGAGTCTGAGCTACTCTGGAGGCTGAAGCAAGAGGATTGCTTAAGCCCATGAGTTTGAGGTTGCCATGAGGGAAGATGACACCACAGTACTCCAGCCTGTGCAACCCAGTGAGACTCTGTCTCAAATAAACAAATAAATCACTCTTAATTTCCCATTATAAATAGCTAAGTAATAGATGGTGAGAAAAGTAGGAGTTCTCATAAAGGTATACTTGGAAAATATTAAGAACCTTTTGATTTTCTTTTTCGTATGCCAGCTTATTGCACATAGCTAACTTTTGGCCTTAGTTATAAAATGTATCAATTTGTGTGTGATATTGTGTAATTCTATGATTATAAATTATAACCACTAGAGTGATTTATAGGTATAGTTTCCAATAACTTTTAAAACAAGAAAAATAAACCTCTTATTTCCACCATAATACTACCCTTTAGTACAAAGGGATAGAAATGTACGAACATAATAATGTTGATCAATAAGATGTGAAAATATAGTTAAAATCACATTTTCTTTTCTGAAAAGAACCTTAGGAATTATGTAGGTCTTATTAGGATTTGTTTTTAAATATTAATAATTCAGTGGCAAAGGTATGAGAGGCTTAGATAGAATAAGGTTGACCATATGTTCATAATTGTTGAACCTGAGTGATAGGTTAAGTGAAATTTACTATACTATTCTGTTTACTTTGGCATATGTTTGAATGTGTCAATAATAAAAGAAAAGTATAAAACAGTAGGGATCATCTAGGCCTAAATATTTAGGATCTATTTCTCAATGAAGGTTTAATAATTCTATCACCCTGGGTGGTGGCTCAGTTGGTAGAGCACCAGCCCCATGTAACAAGGGTAAGGGGTTCGAACCTGGCCCTGGCCAGCTAAAACAGCAGTGGCAACTGCAACAAAAATAGCTGGGCGTTGTGATGGGTGCCTGAAGTCCCAGGTGCTTGGGAGGCTGAGGCAAGAGAATAGCCCTAGCCCAAAAGCTTCTGTGCCAAAAGCTGCTGTGAGCTAGAATAGCCCTAGCCCAGGCTGCTGTGAGCTGTGACACCAGGCACTCTACCGAGGGCATCAAACTGAGACTCTATCTCAAGAAAAAAAGAATTCTATCACTCTGAGAGAAAGGCTCAAAACTGGAAAGCAAGTATAAATTATTAAGAGTTAATATTAACTAGTGGGAATTCAAAAATAAGCATATTTATCTCCTCTGCGTTGATGATACCGAGAAAGATATGTGTTATTTTTCTGGAGGCTGAAAAATCATATTACTTTTAAATAAAATAATTTAATCTTTCATTTTACAACTCATTAGTAATTTGCCCTTTAAACTACATGGGATTGAAGATGCAGTAGTTTATCAGTTTTAAAGGGGGGAAATCTTTTTGCCAAATGGTCTTTCTTTTTTGAAACATACTTTATTTTGCCTTCTCTGAATCCTTAATGCACAGGTAAAACTCTTAGTAAATTAATAATTGTTCCCTAAAGCTAAACATTTAAAATGCATTTACAAGAGGTTGCAGGTCATAATTTATGGTAATGGAGTGTGAACAAACAAATCAATTCAAAGTGTGAAGGAAAAAATTATTTACAGGCGGCAGTCATAGAACTTTTAGTTTTTGAGACTTTGGTGTTAAGAACACGAAAGAGTTGGGAGTCTGAAAGTCACTGGTTATACCTCATAGCCTTCAAGCCTCCACCAACCCTCAGCCCAAAGTCATATTCAGTACTTCAATGATATGTTGAGTTTATAGTTGCTGCTCTGACTTACAAAGAAAATAGTTATTAAAAAGTGAAACCACGGCTGGGAGCAGTGGCTCATGCCTGTAATCCCAGGACTTGGGAGTCTGAGGTGGGTGGTTTGCCTGAGCTCACAGACCAACTTGAGCCCAAACAAGACCCCATCTCTTAAAAAAATAGCCAGGTGTTGTGATGGATGCCAGTAGTCCCAGCTACTTGGGAGGCTGAGGCAAGAGGATCATTTGAACCCAAAAGATTGAGGTTTCTGTGAGCTAAGACGCCATGGCACTCTACCAAGGGTGACCAAGTGAAACTCTGTCTCAAAAAAAAGAAAGAAAAAGAAAAAAGTGAAACCAAGTTTTGCTTTGCCAGGTCAGAAGAGGAAGATGGCAAACAGAAAAATGACTTTGACTTAGAGTAAATTACTTCAAAATAAGATCTAGGGGAAAGACCATTGAATTTATTCTTATTGGCAGTATCCAAGAAAGATTAAGACTTTTCAGCACCTACGTGACAGTGAGCAATGGAAATGCCTTCTATTCTTGTAGATTTTCTATCAAATCTTAATAGTCAACAAAAGAAGTATTCATTCAAGGCTTTTCCACCTCTGTGGTATAAATATATTTAAAACTTTGAATCTCCAGAAAGTTGAACATATTTACTTAAAAGAAAGCTGAACACTATACATTGACTATTTTTTAATAATTTAAAAAATGATTGCTTTACTAATTTCTATTTCTATAAACTGTGATTTCTCTACTATGCCCTCTAAGAATATTCATTTTGCATCATGTTGTAAAGTCCTAGGGATAAATAGAAGAACCATGAAACTGTGACCAGGGGGCATCTACCAGGAAGAAACGTTCATTTAAGGGAAATTTTCAAATATTCTATTCATCCTTTAGCCTACTTTATGTAATATATTTTTACAGTCATTAGTATTCTCATTAATTCAGATTTAAGGGTCGCAGTCATCATTGGAGTTCATCAGGTAGCAGAGTAATTTCCTGGACCAAATCTTCAAGTTCAGGTTTAATCAGAAAACATGGGTTGTATTCTCAAGACTATCTTTAAAGAGGCAAGTGACTAAAGCTGTGTCTCATGGGACCCTCAATTAATCTGAGCAAAGGAAATTGCCTTTTCCCTGAATGAGTAGTTGCTATGAGTCTGACCGTGGGACCTTGATTAACCAGACTATTGACAATTTTTTTAAAAAGTTTTTCTCAAATAAATGAATCTCCTAGCCAAATATTCTCTTCAACATTCATGGACATTTTACCATATTCCTTAATTCCCTATTCTTATTGATTATGTGTTATGAAAAATAAAAGTTACACTTGACCCATTCAGCTGCCTTATGTGTGTGGAATTCTTTCAGAGAAAAATAGAATTTTTAATTGACCAGAAAACAGCCTCAAATGTTTCATCCATTTGAAATTGACTGTATTGTATAGATCTATGCTGTTCAATATGGTAGTCACCAACCACATGTGGTTATTGAGCATTTGAAATGTGGCTCGCTCAGATTGAGATGTGCTGTCAGTGAAAAACACACGGTGGATTTCAAAGACTTAATATGAAAAAAAAAGAATGTAAAATACTTCACTGATATTTGTATACTGATTATATGTTGAAATAATACTATTTCATATAGATTCTATTAAGTAAATATAGATAAATATTTATCAAATGTTTGATAAATGTTTATCAAAACATTCTGTGAGTCAGTTCCCTCTTACAAATTGGGGTGCAACTATGGTAATAAATATGCAAATATTAGAAAGATCTACGAAGATTAAATATATTTTTTAAATTTAAGAGTCCATGTCTAAACCCATTATTTCCCCAATTTATTTTTACTTTTTAAAAAGTAGCTACTAGAAAATTTTAAATTATACACATGGCTTGTATCTGTAGCTGATACAGATCCCTTGTTTCCACTCTGCCAATTCAGCCTCAATTTCTTTGGACTTTGCTTATATACATCTTGCATGGGTATGAATATGTAATGTCAGTTTTCAATTATTTGTGCAAATAGGGACTGGGAATGCTTAAGATTAAAATATTCCTCAGGTAATTCAAAACTAAATTTTAACTATGAATTTTAATCTCCTCTGTTATTCAATTTTTTCCTAATGCTGTCAAAAAATAATAAGATAACCTGGCTTGGGATTCATTCCCTTTACTTCCCTGTTTTAATGTGGCTTGCACAGAGGAAACAATAAGAAATGGACTGCCCCATAGAGAAGGATGGGAAAAGAAATAGCAGTCAAGAATAGATAAGAAATTAGGGCGTCTGCTCCTAAGTGGTAGAGATTGGGGACTTCTGAGTCCACCTTACAGATTCAGCGTTGTTTATTGATGATCTGCTATATGGCAAACCCTTGGCTGGTACTGAGGAAAAGTAACCCACAAAATAGAATGACTGCTGTCATTCTATAATAATGGTAATTAAATGCTGAATCTTTCTTCAATTCAATAGTCATAGAGTGACTCTTATTACATTGATTATTTTAGTTGTCCAAGTGTCACCACAGTATCATGAACAAAGTCTCATGGGAGAGAAAGTCAGGGAGAAATCCATACTTACATGGAGAAGGAGAAGAACAGCCTGGCAGAAGATGAGAAGTCTAAATGAGTTGGAGCAATTAGCCCAAATTAAGAACAGTGTACAGTGGGGATGCTAATGGCACAGAAAAGCCCCAAATCAAGAGCCTTTGAGTATGGTGAGGGCAAGAACGTTAGTCATCTTTTAAAAAGAAAACTTTCTAAGACATAGTGAATGTTTATTTCACAGCTGTCCCATTTTAGAGAAAGAAAACAATGCCCTTTTTTGAGACTTTTTAGCTAGTGACATCAGAATATATAATCTTAGGCTTAAACTAATTTAGACCACTTAAATATGATAAAATTATTCTATAATGATGGTAATTAAGTGCTAAAGCTAAGAGACTTCTCCAATGATTTCAAAACCTTTCCTAAAAAAGAAAGTTTTTTCCAGAGCTCAAAGAGGTATAGTCTACCCAAGTAGGTAGCTAGGTGTCAGATGAGCCAAATTAAATAGGTGAAATTGTCCAAAGTCACATCTAAAAGGGAAATTAAAGATTGAGAGCTATTCTTAACTTGAGAGAAATAGAGCTGTTCCCTTCCCCATGGAACTCAGAGACTGACCATTCATTAGAATGGTCTTTTTCAGAGTTAAGTCACAGAAAAAAAAATGATATAAAAGCTTAAACCTTTATTTACACTACTTCTTATTTCCACTCAACTAGTCTTTCTAGTAGTGAGTTATGAGACTTCTTACCTTCTATACGATACAAACACATTGAACAACTCTCAGGCAGAGGTGTACGGAACCTGAAAGACACTTCTTCTATAGGAATAGTGCTCCTGCAGTCAATCATCCAGGGAGTGAAACTTCTGTAGAATACTTCAGACTCTTCAAACTTTCTTTTCTTGGAAAACATTTCTATGTGTTCTGCCATGAATCTTTTTGTTGTTGTTTGTTTGTTTGTTATGAGATGGAGTCTCACTCTGTTGCCTTGGATAGAGTGCTGTGGCACTCTCACAGCACTCTCACAGCAACCTCAAACTCTTGGACTTAAGCGATCCTTTTACATCAGCCTCCCAAGTAGCTGGGACTATAGGTGCTCACCTCAAAGCACAGCTAGTTTTTTCTATTTTTAGTGGAGATGGTGTCTCGCACTTGCTCAGGCTGGTCTGCAGTTCCTGAGCTTAAGTCATCCACCCACGTTGGCATCCCAGAGTGCTAGGATTACAGGCAGGAGCCACCCACCTGGCCACATTGAATCTTCTTAAAGATTCTCTGAGGTGAGGAGAGAAATTTTATCATCATGATTTTAAATGAATAAAATGAAGTACAGGGAGTTTCACAGAAAGAAGTGCAGAGACTGCATAGCTAAGAAAGGCTGTCTTTCTGAACCTCCTAACATGCCTTCTAAAGACCCTCATTCACCCTTGCTGGGCTTTCTTTTCTGGCATCTCTCCTCTCTTTTTCTTTTTGTGTCCTAAATTTATCAAAATTTGACCACTTTCACCAAAGGAAATATTCTCAGTAGTGGAAGAACTGCTCAAGGTCCCTCTACCACCCTGCAGTCTTCGCCAGGCCTAAAGCCCTGATCACAAAAGGAACCACTCAACTCCTAGGGAAAAACAAAAACCAAAACAAAAAAACTAAAATGATCCATATGTGCGCCCCCCTTCTTTTTTTTTTTTTTTTTTAATTTTATGTCAATTGTTTTGATTTATATTTGAAAGTTTCATGGAGTGATTTGTTCATTGACCAACTATTGCATTTTTGCTTTCCATAAAAATGCAGAATGTGGCCGTGGCCCCGGGTTCAGCTGACAGGGTTGCTAATGGAGATGGGATGGCTGGAGATGAACAAGCTGAGAACAAGGAAGATCAGACTGGTGTTGTGAAGTTTGGATGGGTGAAAGGTGTGCTGGTGAGAAAACTCCTCTGTTTATAAAAAAGAACTATCCATTCAATATTGTAAGGGAATAAATGTTAACATACCTCTGACACCAGCAATTCAAGGAGGGCGATCTTGCCCCACTGTCACTTCTCATGTCCCCTTTCCCCACCCCTTCAATCCTCAGGTAAGATGCATGCTGAACATCTGGGGAGTCATGCTCTTCATCCGCCTCTCCTGGATTGTTGGAGAAGCTGGAATTGGTAAGCATTTTGCCTACATAATTGCTGATATAAATTATAAGCTCAATAGGCAGCTCATTTGCACCATTAACGCTCAATGTGAGAGGAAGGTCACAGAAATCATTTACAATTGGGTTCTTTTTACTTTGCCTCTTTGACAATGTTTGGCAGAGAGGAAAGGTGAAGAGTTAACTCCGGTGAGACTGGAATTTTCCACCTTGCCAAAAAGGTGAACACTCAAGTGGTTATTTTCGTCTTTTGAAAGCACAGTCATTTTAGATAATAATATTCATATTTAGGGATGTATGGGTATTTGCCTCTCCCTAGTACGATACTTGACAAAATTTCACTAAATAAAAACAATTGTAGGAAAACTGATGAAAATGTGACCTGACTCATAAAAATGCCAGAGTGTGGAACATTTTCCAAAGAAAATAATTGTGTTACTTTCAGTTACCAGCAGTCAGAAAACAACGGTTAAGAAAATACTACCAGATATAAGCTTAAAATGATACATGAAATGACTCGACTTCATGTGTACTCACTAATTTTTTTCTAACTGATAATGGCATTAAGAGTAATTATTTAATGTTTTTCAATCATGATTTTTAAAACATGATTTCCTCTGGCACATCTTTTTTTGTTGGGAATATATTAGTAAAATTTATATGAAAAGTTCATTTAAATTTTATCAAAGCTCCTGATTTAATGCAATAAAAATCAATCTTCTCCTCCATATCTGGAAAAAAAAATTATAAATTCACTTTCAGGGGGGGACTTAATATCAAGAATATAGAAGTTCAAATGTGCTTTCAGACACTGCTCCAGAAGGCATCTCAATTCACATTTTTAAAGGTAGTTGGTCATTCTTTATTGCCTTTGCTCCTCAGAACACATTCAGAATCACCAGAAGACTAAGTTGAAAAAAGAAAGGGCTGTGCTGTAAATTGAAAACTTGGCACCAGTTCCCATAGTTTTTTCCCTTTTCATGTTTGGCAACTGCTGGGTTCCTGACAAAGGGCTGTTTGCCGGTTTTATGGTGCATAACAAATGAAGGCACACAGCCACAGGGGCCAGAATAAGTGTATGCCGTTCCATGGAAAATCTGCATCTTCATATTGCCAAGGTTTTGCTTCAGGGTTTCATGCAAAATTAGGTTTTTAAGGGCAGTTTAGTAACTTATTGAGATCATCAAGAAACATTACTTTGTTTGGAGGTGTGAGAGTAGCCAAGGGCAAGAGTAATTCTTTATAATGCAACTTATTTAAACATCCAAATGTTTGGGCAATAATCTGAACTTTAATCAGATCTTACATTACTCTTCACAGTCAACCCAACTTCAAGTGTATTGCAAAAGTGTAAAATATGAAGAATCCTATCTTTTGTGAAATGGCCTATTACACTATCAGATGTTAGTGTTGTTCCTACAAGGATCTTTTATTTAAATACCTAAATTATATATTAGAAGAGATTAGAAGGCCATCTAATGAGTGTTCACAGGGTTCTCCTTTGAGTGGAGGTTTGTGTTTATCTTTTCTTTCCTTCTTTCTTTCTTTCTTTTTAAATTCTGGGAGGATAGACTTACATGCGTAGTAGAAACTTATCATCAACCTTAGTTCTACAGATCTTTGCTGTGAACTTAAAGCTAAATGAGCTAAGTTCTCTCTGAGTCCCATTTGGGTTTCCATTATTGGCAAAGAAAAGAAACTAATACAAGTATTTTCTTCTTGCTTTGGTTGCTGTTTGGGAAAAAAGTCTGGAGACCTTGGGAATAAGCCAGAGAAAATGTGGAGCCAGTCACAGTAGCTCAGCCCTTGGGTAACCATTCTGGGGCTAAAAGTTGTGACTGTCTTGTTCCCAAAAGCGAAGGGTAGAAGGAGCTGATAATGTGGTCTAGGCCTTCTCTGTCTTGAAAAACTTGGCTGAGGTAAGATAGTTTAAAAGAAACGTAACCTTTAAGCAGGAAAGTGGGTGTGAAAAGAAGGAATATGGTCTGAAGCAACTCACTTTTATTCTATGAATTTCACTATCTCGTCTAAAAGTTAGGGGGTGGGTTAGAGTGACTTCTTTCCCAATCAGTTCTTTGAGGATAATGCTGTAGAAGCTTTCTGAACAAACACACAAGTTGAGATAGGCTGAAGGTAGCTTAGTCATCTTACTGTCGAGTGAATAGGAATTATCTGGGAAGTGAGGTTAGGAAATTGCAGAATCCTGGGATTCACTTTTTAAGATCCAAACTCAGTAGGTCTGGGCATTTTTAATATGCATCCCAAGCATGTCCTGAAGCAGGTGGTTCAAGGACCACACTTTGAGAAAACAGTGAATGAATATTTTCTAAGCTGCTTTTTACTCTAAGATTTTATGTTTGATTGTGAGAGAAGCAAAAACCTTTGTTGTATAAAAGCGGGCAATTTTGTTCCAAGATTTCAAATGGTTTACAGAAATACATGCAATGCAAAAGGATGAATTAAGAATTGTTGAGAAGATAAGAGGTAATGGGAAAATAATGGTGGGGAAATGCTGAAGTCACAGTAGACTTAATGTCATGAAATGCAAACTATGGCCCTAGACAGTTTCGTGGGTGTGCTAATCATTGATATCAAACTTCCTCAAAGGTAAGAGCAAAGTGAGCACAAAAGATAAAAATGAATCATTTTTAGTGATATAAGGACCTGAGGCCACATAATGATACAGGAATGATGCTCACCACAGTATCCCTGCAATAGATACAAAGAATTTAGAGCAACTATTTTTAATACCCCTGGTTTATAAGAGTCTATAGGGGCCAAAGTAATAGGGTCCAAGTTTGCAGCTTGTACCACACGGCCACCCTCTTCCCACTGCATTTTCACCTTCCAGATAGCACAGAGACACTGGCCAGAGCCTGGAGCATCCAAGACCCAGCCTCTAGTTCCAGCTTCCTGTTTCTGCCTTAATCTCCTCCCACTTCCCCTTCTACTGGGACACAGCCGGATAGATGACATCCGCTCTTGGTGGGCTGTCCTTCTAACCATCCATGGGACAGACAGCCTACCAACAACCGTGGAGCTTTCACTCTATGTAGGGAGCATTCTGGGAGATTCCTGGGGAGCTCAGTAACTATGACCTTACAACCTTCTCCCTAAATTCTAGATTGGCTTCTGTTGGAAAGGGTATTATAAGAAAAGAAAAACTATTTCCTTCTACTCACCATTAGCCTGGAGTTGTCTCTCGTGATGAGCTGCTGTTTGTCAGTAGAGAGAAGGGGAACATTCATAAATTCATGTCCTGCATTTAGGCAAATAGGAAAAGGACCAACAGCTTTTCTTGTATCTGCTTCATTTCAATTGCCTTCAACTCAAAAAATCTTACAGCAAAGTGGCTTGGTGCTTGTAGCTCAGTGAGCAGGGCACCAGCCACATACACCAAGGCTGATGGGTTCAAGCCTGACCGGGGCCTGCTAAACAACAATGACAACTACAACCAAAAAAATAGCCCAGTGTTGTGGTGGGCACCTGTTGTCCCAGCTACTTGGGAAGCTGAAGCTAGAGAATTGCTTAAGCCCAAGAGCTGGAGGTTGCTGTGAGCTGTGACGCTATGGCACTCAACTGAGGGTGACATAGTGAGACTCTGTCTCAAAAAAAAAAAAAATTCTTACAGCTAAGTGGCATATTTTGCTACCCTGTAGTATCCTCCTGTCTGTGTGTTTCTTGAAGCTGAAAGCAGTCTCTCCTTCCTCAAATTCTGGCTGCTGCCACTTCCGCCTTCTCCACATAGTCATCAGACTTCCAAACCATAAGATCCTTGAGGACAGCTGCTTCATTTCATTTTATTTGCTCCTTGCATTTCTCACACTGCCTGCCACATGACTGGATTATAGTAGGCTTTAAAAAAAATTGCTATTGGAACTATTTTTAGATATGCCCCAAAACATTAGCATTGATTATGTGCTGTGCTCTGCTACGTCCCGTGAGCTATGCTAACCACTTTATACATGCATTCGTTCTTTCTAATTCCATTGCCATGTTTTGCTCAGACTATGAGTAACTTGCCAGGATCACACAGCCAATAAGTTAATGTCGTTTGATTTGATTCTTTCCACCCTACCCATCTGCTTGATGAACAATTTGCTATACTGTATCTAATTTTCCACTGCTACATGACCATATGTACAAAAAAAGGATAGCTACCTGGAAAGATGAACATTTAATCTTCAGTTATATGGACAGCTTGGAATTATGCGCCAAATATGTTGTTTATATCTATGCAGAACTTTATTGAAGATGGGGTTCACATTAAATTTTGACCAGAGTTGTTTTGTTGTGTACAGCTTAGGAATGCATCTTTTAGTTCTTGAGTTTCTTACCGGAGCACTTACTCTGTGTAATTTCCCTGCAACACGCTGAACTCACATGTGGTTTTTCAGTGATTACCTTAGATTTGTTGGCAAGTCTGTAAATAACCTAATGGATTATTCCACTATTTAACGCCTTTATTTCTCCTTTCTCAACTGAGGTCTTGGTGTGATTATCATCGGCTTAGCCGTGACAGTGACGGGTATCACTGGTTTATCCACCTCTGCTATTGCCACAAATGGATATGTCAGAGGAGGTAATTAAATTTGTGACCCGCACCATCATTTTTAAGGTAAAGGCAACATAGGCTCTACTAGTTCACCACCGACCTTATGGGAGTGTTTTCTAAGGTAAAGCAAGTTCTTTCCTGTCCCCTCCCCCACAGGCAAAGAGATGCAAGAAAAATGGAGAAGGTTTTAACCTTTGTCAAACCCCCAATGTTCTCATTCAGGTTGCTCTCAAGCAAGAAAGAAGGTCAAATGTCATGTTTTCTCTTTTCACAGCCAGGGTAGTTTCTCTCCTGTGGCACCAGCATAAGTCACCTTTTCCTTTTCTGGGCTGCATTTTAGGCTGTGTGTCATTTTGAAACCATCCTTCATCCTGATGAGCAGTTCTCCAACTTGATCTTTACGCCAGCCATGCCAGTTTCTCTTTAGCACAAAGAAAGTCCATCGGGGCCCAAGGCGCGGACCTGAAAAACTTAAAGTAAAGGCAGTATAGTTTGCAGCAATAGAGGGTCCAAGGAAGAAAAGTAAAACACAGTATCTTCTATCTTTCCTTGCTAACAGGTCTCGGAGTTGTCATAATTCTTCTTTCCACCACGGTAACTTCTATTACTGGGTTGTCAACTTCTGCAATAGCAACTAACGGGTTTGTCCGTGGAGGTAAAATCTCTAAGATATCTAATGCCCTCATCAGTTGCTACGGGTAGGCAAAAACTTTTTATAGACTTCTTTTTGATGGGAACGAGAAAGTAGCCCCAGGTTCTTGAAGCCTGGCTAACAATTTGGAAGAGCCAGATGCAGAAGAAAACATAAGGTATGGCGCGTATGCTGGTCAGCCCCACGCCGGTCACCTCTAGTCTCGTTTCTAACGGACCTCTCTGGTACATTTCAGGTCATGCTTTCCAGGCGAGCAAATCCCTTGAATAAACAGTTTATTTTTCAGGCTGGTCTGCCCACCTCGTACTGGTGATTCTTAGAGAATGATTCCTGGACGTGGCTTCAGTTTGAAAGTTTAGTACATTTCAGGTGCTTGCTAGACCTTCGTGGCATGGGAGCTTTTAGAATATTTCAGGTTTTCATGGAGAGACTGAACCTCCTGTGACGAGATTCAGCCGGCTGTCGCGTGAAGTGCTGGTGACCTCTCTCAGTCCAGGAGCCAAACACCTTTCTTGGGGGCTTTTGCAGGTCTTGGATTCATCATCATTGGCCTGAGTGTGGTGGTGACGACACTCACAGGTATTTCTATGTCTGCTATTTGCACAAATGGCGTGGTAAGAGGAGGTAAGCCGATCCATTTACCTACAAGCACAGGCTCCTTTGCTAGTGATGTGTGAAGTTGGCTTAGTATTGGAAGTGAAATTGGCATAGTGCTCATTTGTCCCCACAGTCTTCGAATAAAATACCCCAAATTTAAACAGCAAGGCAAAAGTCTTCTCAATTAAGATTAGATCTCCAGAGATTTTTTGGACCATTTCCTGTGATGAGATAATGTCTATCAAGTGGAGAGTGACCGTGTGTGTAGTAGGAAGACATGGGATGTTCCAGCAAAGTGCATGGCTTCCGTGCATGAGCACGCCTGGCTCTCTCAGGGCCCTCAGTGTGGGTCTGCCACAGCACCCGAGGCAGCGCTGTGGACAATTCCTACTCAGTAAACCGGTCCTGTGCCCAGGCCTCAGGATTCACCACAAACACTGTGCTCCCAGTGGCCAGCAGGTATGGGAAGGGCATTCAAAAGAAAATAAATGAATATATAAAAAAGAGCTGCTTTCAAAACATCTAGGAGCAGGCAGGCCCAGGCAGTAGAGGAAGTGGATAAATTTTATCGCTGTTCTTCCAGCTTCCTTTCTTTGGTTCCCCAGGTTCTCTGCCTGGGAAGCTTATCCAAGTGTCCCTACTCAGAGCTCTCTAGAACACCATCCCTCCCAGGACACATCTCCACTCTCAACTCCTGCCTGGCTCTCATTGTGACCAAACCTACCTAGGGAACTGTCTAACTAATGTGTTTGACTAAAGGATATAACGGGAATCTGCTCTGCCCAGATCATATGTTACATTTTAAGAGAGAACTTTGACCCCTGAACCCAAAGGAATTACTACAGTGAAAGAAATTTTTTCACAGCCAAAAGTAACTTTGTTTTGTTTTTAGGTGGGTTTGGGCCCACTCTGTCTACCTCTAAGACCAGCTCAGTATGAGCTACTAGCAACTAACCATCCAGGCAGTTAGTCGACAAACCTAGTTCAGTCTTTGATGCGCATAGGTATGTGGCCATAGGTAAAACTCCTTCTTCCATGTCCAAGGGAGAAGCAATTGGTCCAAGTCCTCCCTACTTTTTTTCCCACTTGCTACACACACACACACACACACACACACACGGGTATTTGACAATAACCATGCCTTCTCAAGCTAAAAACATAAAACCCCAGCTCTGATTTATAGATGAGAAATATATAGCACTACACAGATACACACTCTGTTTTATGCAGCAAATACTGTATATACCAAAAAATTATATGCACTTCATCCACTTCTTTTTCTACCTAGGCTTTCCTTTTCCTGGAAATTGGATATCAAATTTTACTTCAGTTGCTTCATTAATTTGAGAACCCAATGACCTTTTCTAAAGACAAAGTATTTGGGGGATAAAGTTTGCTGTGTTCTTATTTGTAGCACTTTTTTACATTTAGCTTTCAATAAATTGGGTTTTATTAAGTCAGGCTACTTCTTCTATTGTAGATTATGTATGGAGTACAAAGAAAAGCTAACTTATTCACTACGGTGACACAGGGTTCCTAAAGGAACTCATAATATATATTATGATAATTATTGTCTATTTTTATTAAGATAATTAATATTTCAAATGTTCTCAGACCCTTAAAATCGTTGAGTCATATAAATTAGCAGCTCCACAAATGTAAATCGTGCTCATTTCTCATTTCAGGTGGGGCCTACTACCTTATTTCCCGAAGTTTAGGTCCTGAGTTCGGTGGGTCAATAGGCTTGATCTTTGCTTTTGCCAATGCAGTGGCTGTTGCCATGTATGTGGTGGGATTTGCTGAGACTGTGGTAGATCTTCTTAAGGTAATTAAAAGCTTTCCTTGTCTTCAACCAAGCAAGATAATTCAGTTTAGTTTTCTTTTTCCAGGCACGAGGACATATGATGATGGCAAGATGAGAGGAGAAAGTTGGATATAGTGGAAGGAGTCTGAGCTTATCATCAGAAATTCTGGCTTTGAGTCCTGGCCCTCAAATTTAGAAGCCAGAGACTTTGGATCAGCCCCTTTATTAATCTGAACCCTGTTTTCCAAATGTATAACATGGGCTAATAATACTATTCTACATATTTCACAGAAGCATCTACGAATCAAATGAAATAACATACATGAAATATTGTGTAAGAGTTGAATAATTAATGGATATTATTACTTATTGGATAACTAATAATATCCATTATTACTTATTGGATAATTAATGGATATTATTAACAGCAGTAATACTGTGATTATGGTTATCGATGTCCAAAGAGAAAGAAAGTTCAGACATGAAAATAACTCCCTACAGAAAACTAGATATTTCCTGGTTTAGGTGACAGCATGGGATGGTATGTACACAAGCATATTAATTAGCTAGCATAACAACTAACTTCTAGTCTTTGCCCTGTGGGTCACTGAATTCAATGGGTAAAAGTACCTATATTTGCAAATTAGATAAATAAATGAACTTGTAGTTCATAAGGTATGCTATCTTCAAGAGCTGCATTATTGGGTTTGTGCTGCGTATTCCTAAACTAAACTAATTTCAAATAGTCATACCATAAACTACTCATTTTTTTTCCTGTAGGATTCCCCTTGACACACAAAAACAATTAATCATTCTTCTGAAACAAAATACACTATGTGTATGTACGCACACTTTTCCTTTGTGCTGTTGAAAGGAATTAAAAGCTTTGAGTAGAATGAATCTTTAAAAGCTGTGAGTAGAATGAATCCTAAACTTCTAACTTTTAACCTTGGCTATCAGAGACCAATTATCACAGGAAAAAAATAATCTTCTGAAATTTATGAACACTTCCGTTTTGTATCATCCTATATGGCTCAGTGTACAGTATCTCTCTTAACTGTAAAATGCAGTTAACAAGACACATATGCAGAAAGCTGTATCTCTAACCATGTGACAATACTTTCCCCCCTAGGAGAGTGATTCGATGATGGTGGATAAAACCAATGACATCCGGATTATCGGCACCATCACTGTGGTGATTCTTTTAGGAATTTCAGTAGCTGGAATGGAATGGGAAGCAAAGGTGAATTTTTCAAAAATGATCTTACCAACAACTGCTGGTTAGGTTCTGAACAAAAGGTAGGAATAGAAGGAACCCCATATTCAAAAAGAATCGCTGTTCCACCTCATATCCCTAACCACCCCAGCAGAAGGAGGTCCAGTAGAGACAAGAGAATAGCAGGCTCCTGCCAGTAATTTGAAAAAAAAAAAAAGGAATTGCTGCTATTATTTGCCCTGGTAAAAGGTGAGCTCCAGGTGGAACATCACACCTGCAAAGCAGGAAGTCCAGTCTTGCCTCGCAGCTCCTGAGTCATGTGCTAGAGACTGTGTTTTGTGGTTCTTTCTGCTATCACATGGCACAGCCACCAGTGTGGCCACTGTCTCCATGCACAGACCCCATGGGATCATAGCAGTGGTGCACACTGGAAGGCTGTGTCTCTTGATCATAAACCGTAGTGTCAGGCGGCACCTGTGGCCCAGTGGGCAGGGTGACAGCCTAATATACCAAGGGTGGCAGGTTCAAACCCAGCCCTGGCCAAACTGTAAAAAAAAAAAAAAAAAAAGCCGGGTATTGTGGTGGGCGCCTGTAGTCCCAGCTACTCGGGAGACTGAGGCAAGAGAATCACCTAAGCCCAGGAGCTGGAGGTTGCTGTGAGCTGTGTGATGCCACAGCACTCTACCAAGGGTGATAAAGTGAGACTCTGTTTCTACAAAAAACAAAACCTTAGTGCCTCCTTTCAAGCAGCCCATGGGTTCTGAAACTCAAAAGAAATGACAGATGTGTTGAGAGACAATAAAGGAAGCAGAAACTGTCATTCTCTTCTGAAATCCAGTTTTTGCTTATTTTTTTTTCTGAGACAGAGTCTCAGTCTGTTGCCTTAGGTACAGGGCCATGGTGTCATGATAGCTCAGAGCAACTTCAAACTCTTGGGTTCAAGTGATATTCTTGACTCAGATGCCTGGCTAATTTTTCATATATATTTGAAAATATAGATTTCATATATTTTTTTTTCTATTTTTAGTGGAGACAGGGTTTCCCTCTTGCTCAGGCTGGTTTTGAACTCCTGAGTTCAAGCATTCGACCCACCTCGGCCTCCCAGGAGCTAGGATTACAGGTGTGAGCCACTGCACCTGACCTGACACAACAATATTTCACCAGCAAGTCTGAAGGCACCCTAGGCTTTGGAACCAGAAACTATCTGGGTTTAACTAGTAGTAAAACAGATCGTAAATTTCTGAATGACATGAAGCATGAATTTTGCCTCCTCTGTAATGCCCTCCAGTGGCTGGTGTGATTGAAAATGTTCCCGTGTGCCTGACATGAAGGGGCTACAATCCGACACAAGAGATGCAAAGACAGCCGAAGCCTCTCCCCCGTACAAGGCGATAGGAAACACTGCTCAGTGGCATTTATTTGTAGGTTCACATATTAACTAAAAATGTACTAAGTGCCTACAGGTGCTGAGCATTCTGCTGGCCACTGGAAGCGCAGGTGTGACCAAAGCAGGTGGAATCCCTGCCCTTGTTCAGCACATGGTCTGTAGATAGAGGACCGATAAACAAGTAAACAAATACATATAAAATCATAAATTGTGAAAAGCACTGTGAAGGAAATAAACAAGACACTCAGAAAAAAAGAAAAATCAGAGGAAAGTTAATTTAGATCACTTGATTCCGAGAGGAGGCATTGAAGCTCAGAGGCGGGAGAAGGTAGAATTTACCTCTCTTGCTTTGTGGTTAGAGTGCATTTGAATGTGGTTTCTATGTTTCTGTGAACTTGAATAAGTTATTTAACCTCCCTGTGCCTCAGTTTCTTTTTATCTTTAAAAGGTAGATGATAAAATTGCCTCCTTCAGAGGGTTATGAGTTTGCTGGCGGGATTAGTCACCTGAACAAATGAATACAGGTGAAGTTAGGTCTGAATCTGTTCTGTTGTAAGCCCTGATGGGCATAGAGCTGTTATTATTTAGATTAAGGGATCACTGAGACTTAAAGGATGCGAAGGCAATGGCTACCCAGAGTAGGGTGAAGTGTGTGTTCCAGGGAGCAGGAAGAGTGCATGGCAACACCAAGCCCAGAAACACCTGGACGTGCTAGAGAAACAGAAGGAACACCATTTGGCTGGTCAAAGTTGCAGACCACCCTGCCCTCAGGTGCACTGCATGTCGTAGGAATTCTAGAATCATTCTGTGTTCTCATACTCCTGCGAGAGCACTAGGAAGAGGAAGAACCCCCAGTGCTCTGCCTAGAGAAAGCTCAGGTCCGCCAGTGTTGAAACCTTTCACTCCATTTACATTGCTGGGACATCATGATGGATATGATTATATCACATCATCTGATATTTAGAATGTTCTTCAAATGTCACCCTCAATTGTCCAAGCACATGCTCCCGTTGAAAACAGCTTCTAGGCGAGGCATGGTGGCTCATGCCTATAATCTTAGCACTCTAGGAGGCCAAGGCAGGAGGACTGCCTGAGATCAGGAATTCAAGACCAGCCTGAGCAAGAGCAAGTCCCCATCTCCACTAAAAATAGAAAAACTAGCCAGCTGTTATGTATGGTAGGCACCTATAGTACTAGCTACTCAGGAGGTTGAGGCAGAAGGTCACCCAAGCCCAAGAGTTTGAGGTTGCTGTGAGCTGTGATGCCATGTACTCTACTGAGGGTGACAAAGTGAGACTCCATCCCCCCCCCCAAATAAAAGGAAAAGAAAGAAAGAAAAATGAAAATGTAGCATCTGTATGCAGAAAGAATAAGTCTTCTAAGATGGTATTCTATAAGGATGTGTGGATTATCTATTCTGGTAGCACAGTCTGAACAACAATAATCTCTCTAGTGGACCATTACAAGTTTTCTAATTAAGTAGAAGGTTGTTGAATGGATCTAACTTGGTCTCTGTTCACTTTGCCATTATAGGCTCAAGTGATTCTTCTGGTCATTCTTCTCGTTGCTATTGCAAACTTCTTCATTGGAACCGTCATTCCATCCACCAATGAGAAAAAGGCCCGAGGTTTCTTTAATTACCAAGGTACATGTTACAAATTAGCGGGTTTCTCGATTAATGGTTCTCCACTGCTCCCTTTATTAGCGTCCTCCGCCCCCCTCAGCCCCAACTGTAAGAGTGCTGGTGTAGTCCGGGAAGAGCCTGGGGTTCGACTCGGGAGACCTAGGGCTGGGACTCAGCTCTTCCACTTACCAACTAGATGGATCACCTAATGTGTCTGGGTCTCAGATTCTCCTGCTAAAGTATAGGTGATAATAATTAGTTCCTCAGGGTGTTCTGAAAAGCAGATAAGATAGAGGACATGAAAGTGTCTTATACACCTTGCAGTGCTGGACAAGTTGTGTTTCTATCAAACGAGAAAAAAAGAGAGTATATATAGTAAAAGCGAATGGCATGAACACCCACTATAGGTGGGGAGGCCGTCTGGTAGGTAAAAAACAAACAAAAACCAAATTAAATAGCTTGGATAAATTGTTCAATCACTTCAGAGCACTGTCATCAAATATAGTCTTTTTTCCCTTATTGGTAGACTTTTTGCACCTTGATTTCCTAGAGCATTACCTAGTTAAGCATCACTGTCAACTTTCCAGGCATAAAAAATTGTAGAAGTTATTTAGTCTAGCATCCTGAGATAATGTCACTGAGAAGGAACGTTGACTTCTTTTTCTCCTATGCTTCTCCTCCCATCTGTGTGTTCTTGTCTTTTCCCTTTAGCTAACCCAAGAATCTACTGTCAAGGGTTCTTTTTTTAAATATTTCCCTTCATCATTTACTCAGCTGTCAGTATTTATTTCCTTTTCATATCACATCATCCTTTTCTTTCTGATTCTTTTTCCTCATAAAGATCGTCTTGCTTGCTTTGCATGTTAGCACCCTTTTCCTTTCTATCCTTTTTCCTCTTTGCCATTTCTTTTCTTTTTCTTTTTTTTGCCGGGGCCAGGTTTGAACATGCCACCTCCAGTATATGGAGCCAGCGTCCTACTCCTTGAGCCAAAGGTGTCGTCCTCTCTTTGCTATTTCTAATGTCTTTTTTGATGCTTGAATCTTTTCTTCCTTATTTTGTACCCCAAGTTCTCTTGTTCACATTTTTCTTCCTCCTCTTTTCTTCTTTTTCCTTTCTGTTTTTCTTCTAGATAGTTTTCTTTTTTACCTTGATAATTTGGTGACGTGTGTGGGATAGTATTATGTTATGAACAAAACCCCTTCCTGTTTTATTCTCCCAGACTGAGAATATGGCATAAGGATCTAAGATTCAATTTCTGGGGAAAAAAAGTAAAGAGATTAAAATTTTAGCAGCCTCACCCACAAGGGTCTTAAATGATTGGGGAAAAAGCATAGAAAATAGTGTGTTGACTAAACTATTCATTTACCCACATGAGAATGTAATTATGTGTGTGTGGCAGGGGAGTGTGTGGGAATGTGTGTGGTATTTTTGTGAGTTTGCCTATGTGGTATATTAAGAGAATGCTTCATCTCTTCCTCCTTCAATCTATTCTAAATCCTAAGACAATCAGGCAACCTAGGTCTCTGTTAGCACAAAATTAGTGATTTGTTAGAGCTATGTCCTAGAAATCTAAAATCTCAAATCTCAAGACATATATTTTGATTCTTGCCAATTATCAACATGAGGTTCATCAGGAGTATCCCAACAACTTCAAGTTTATTTTAGGTAGCATATAGCTGTGGTCCCACCCTGTGGGCCATGGACTAGTCTGGGTCACACAGCAGAAGAGAAGGAAGGCAAGAGAAGGAAGCTTCATGTGTATTTACAGCCACTCCCCATCACTCACATCACCTCCTGAGCTCTGCCTTCTGGCAGATCAGTGGCCACAATAAATCCTGCATGGAGGGATCTAGGTTGTGTGCTGCTTATGAGAATCTAATGCCTGATGACCTGAGGTAGAGCTGAGGGGGTGATGCTAACACCAAGGTGTAGCTGCAAATGCTGACTATCATTAGCAGAGAGGTTTAATTATACAGAGAACATAACAGGTCCATTGCTTGCAAACTCGTTTCCAAACCCTATCCCACCCTCTGATCCATGGAAAAATTGTCTTCCATGAAACTGGCCCCAGGTGCCAAAAAGGTTGGGAACTGCTGGCATTTAGGAATAAATTTGCATTTAGGGCTATGGGAGCAAAAGGTAAATTTGCCTCCAACTCTGTTTTTTAAAAAAGTCTACATGATAATTTTCTCATGATTTGTTTTGCAGCATCAATATTTGCAGAAAATTTTGGGCCAAGCTTCACAGAAGATGAAGGCTTCTTCTCTGTCTTTGCCATTTTTTTCCCAGCAGCTACTGGGATTCTTGCTGGAGCTAATATTTCAGGAGATTTGGAGGTATGTCGTTTTTACCTGAGAGGTGGTGGTGATGGTATAGTTGGTGATTAACACAAGGAGCTTTTTTTAATTATTAAATCATAATTGTGTACATTGGTGCATTTATGGGGGTTTAATGTACTCATTTGATACACAATGTGACCTATTTATATCGAACTGATTAACACATCCATCACCTCATCTATTTGTTGTGGTAAGACAATATACTCTTTTCTTAATAGTTTTGAAATGTACCATTGCATTATGCACATCAGGTGAGGTCCCCGTAGATACCCTCCCTCCTCCCACTTCCCCCTTCCCTTCCCCTCTCTCTCCTCTTCCCTTTTACTTTCTGGAAGTAGTTATGTTTTACCATTCATATGAATGTGACTGTATCTCTCTACAGATTTACAATTATAAGATTTCTGTAAAAATTCCTGGCTATTTGAAAGTTCTCTCTTTTAATGCCAAATTTGGACTCCCACTACAGATAATTCTTCCAAAGTCTTTATTCAGTTGTATCGGAAGAACAGAGTATATTGATAATGAGTCATAATTCTAACAAAATGATTAAAATTCAGTAAAAAATTACTAGAACCACCCTTTCTCTTTTAAACTTAATAATGAATAAGAGCATGACACATTCACGAAAGAGTGAAAACAAAACAAAGAAATACGACCATATTATTATTTAGCACTCTATTCCTGTTGTTCTATGTTAAGTACTATGTGAAACATTGTTTGAGTCAGGATATGGGAATGTTATAAAAGACCAGTGACAGTGGGCTAAACAGGATAGAAGCTTGTTTTTCTAGTGCATAAAACTTGGAACTCACTCAAGCATGGTGGTACACACCTTAGTGCCAGCTACTCAGGAGCCTAAAGCTGGAAGATTGCTTGGGCCCAGGAGTTTCAGGCTAACCTGGGCAACACAGCAAGAGCATTTTTATTTAAAAATAAGAATTGTATATATATATACAATTAATATATATATTAACGTCATGGGCCATCGAATGAAGTAATAAGGTCTTCTCCAAAAGTCCAGCAACCAAGATGACCGTTCTTGTTTCACCTTATCATGGGATTTGCCTCATCTGCAAGGTTCAGGATAACCAATCATTTCCAACATTGCAGTCCAGTCCGCAGGAAGGAAAATAAGGAAGTATAGAGGGCATGCAATTCCTGGAACTTGCACGTAGCACTCTTGCTCACATTCTATTGGCCAGAATTTAGTCTTATGATCTTACCTTGTTGCAAAGGAGGCTGGGAAATGTAGTTTCTAGCTGGGCAGCCACATCTCCAGATAAAAGTTTAGGGAATTCTAGTATTAAAAAAAGAAAGTAAGGGGAAGAGTAAGCAGTCTCTACCACACACAGAAAAAAGTAGAAGACACAGGTTCGTACCTCAACAAATTTATATTCAACTTTGGAAGACAAGAAATATTTTTAAGAGTCATTAGAAGAGGTGTCTAAATGAAAACCATATGCACTGTCCACATGGGTTGTGAAATAAAAATACTAAATGAATAATTGTTCATTGCTAGTCAGGGATGATTTCCTGAAGGAAGTAACTTTTGAATCTGAATGTAAAGCAAGGCTCGGTGCTGACTACTGGTGGGGATTTGTATTTGTAAGAGTATTCCAGGGAGAGAAGATGACAGGAGCAGTCAGGCATGAGGACACCAGGGACAGTGGGAGTCCCTTGCACCTCACTGGAGAATCCTGATGAGGCTGGGTCCCTTTAAGGCCAGGACAAACAACTCATGGAGGGACCTGAGTGAGAGCTGCTTGCCCTAGAACAGCGGTTCTCAACCTGTGGGGCGCGACCCACAGGAACTGCATTAAAGGGACGTGGCATTAGGAAGGTTGAGAACCACTGCTGTAGAACATAACTCCATGAAAATGGAGACTTTGCCTTTGATTTTGTTCATGGCTGTATCCTCAGAGATGGCAAGTATTCAATACATATTTATCGAGTGAACAAATAAATAAAGCCAGTTCAAATTTGTTATATTAGGAGCCACGGTACTGTGGTCAATTCTTGAGCAGAGATACAGCCTAAAAAAGATTTTTACTGAAGTGTGAGCAAGTTAAGACATTTGTTGAAAATGATTCAAATAGTAAGTATCACTGCTTAATGAAACTTAGCTATGGGATTAAACTTCTGGTTTCTTAGCTCTGGAAAAGTATGTGGTTGAAATTCCTGTAAACGGAAATAAAATCTTTAAATTAAAGAATAGTGTGCTTTCCCTAGACTCCTTCAAAACAAGTTTGTATCAGATGCTCAGGAGTCAGTTCTGCTTACCCACCACCTGCAGAGTCCCTGCTCACACCAGGCCCTGGGGAGGCAAAGAAGTTCTTCCTTCCACCGAAGAACTCTGAGTCCAAGGCAGAGACACACTTACTCCATCTGAGTTAGAACAAATAAGAATAGGAAAAAGAGGAAATAGTAACTGCTTACCCCCTAAAAAGTAAGAGAAAACTTTCAGAGGAGGGGGCACTTGATCTAGATTTCGAGGGATGAAAAGGAATCACTAGTACAAAGAAGAGAGGGACACGTGGAACACAAGGAATGGGATACTAAAAGGGCACAGAGAAAGTTGCTGCCCAGAGAAATTGTTTTATGTGGGAAGTTGGTGATGCAGGTAAAATCATTTTGTCAAAATGTGCATAAACACATTTATTTAACAAGCCCTACTCGTTTGAGCCTATTTACAAAGAATGGTCACTCTGTAACTAGAGTCCACTAATAGTTGTTATTCCATAAGCAAAGAACTAGAAGATATTATCCCTATCAAAAAAGGCAAGACTCAAAATTACCTTCTCCCCAAATAAGTGCTAACTTGATTTAGGGTTCTTACATAAGTAATGAATTTTATTTATTTACCAATCTGTACTAAGAAATCTCTGATTTGGGGTTTACTCATCAAGACGATGGCTGTCGTGACTTCCAGGGCAGGCACGGTCAGAAGATGATTGCAGAATGGTGCATTCTTTCCATTCAAAAGTACTGTTATGATTTTTCAATCACACCTAACTTTTTTTTTTTGCAGTTTTTTGGCTAGGGCTGGGTTTGAACCCGCCACCTCTGGCCTATGGGGCTGGCACCCTACTTGTTTGAGCCACAGGCACCACCCAAATCACACTTCACTTTTAACACTACTATATACCATGTATTTTTGCTTTATGCTATGTAATTTTAAACAGAGCTCAGGGGTCTGTTACACTACAGGCAACAGAGTTTACATGTTATTCCCAAACTAGCTAGAGACACCAGCGAGGGTAGAAAAGGAAGTACCATAGTTAGATGTGTGTTTTAGAGAGAGCCCACCAATAGTTTGTGAAGAGCGGGTTGAAAGGTGGGGTGAAGGAGAAATAGGTCTCCAGGGAGAAGAGAAAGATCAATTAGAAAATATCATAGTTGTCTGGCCAAGGGATGACATGGGCCTGAATTAAAGTCATGCAGGGGAAAGGACGAAAAAGATCAGCTTCTGTCAGAGTTAGGAGAGGAAATAAGACTTCTTTTTGCTATGATCTGCAGTTAGAAAACATACATCACAACCAAGCGCACACCCACAAAATTTTCCACCAATGGTTCTTACTTTATTCCAAGCAGTGCCTTCTCCTACTTTCACATCAGTTCCATTCGATTTCTTTTAACGATGGGTACTACCTACTGCATTGCTTGCATGGCACAGGAGAGGAGGGGAAGGAAGCTCAGACTTGCCTGTTGAGGTTGAAATGGCAAAAGGACAGCAGATTGGAGATGTCTAGTGGGTCATTAGACTCATCAGTCTGGAGCTCTGGAGGGAGCGAGGGCAGAACAGGAAGGTGTGGCACAGACACATTTGCCCGGGTATGTGCAAGAGGAAGTGGAAAGAGAACCAAGGCAGTGCTCAGGGTCTCACAGACATTCCAAGCACAATATTAATAGTCACTTAGAAAGGGAGTCTATAACAAAAAAAAAAAAAAAAGAGCAGCCTGAGCAGCAGGGGAAATGAAGAGATGGGGTCAGGAAAGTCAAGAAAGGGAATGATTTAAGGAGTAATAACACAGTCAAAAGCAGGTGCGTGGAAAAATTCTGAGGTGACAATATGTTGGAAAACAGTGAGGAAACTTTAGTACTTACAGATACGATTTCTCTCTGAAAGGAAAACTAGGAATAAAACATAGTGGATTCAGTCCAACTTAGCAAACATTTATCGTGGCCACACTGTGTGATTAGCCAGATGCTCACAGCCTTAGAATCCTCAAGAAGCCACTTCCGTCTTCCAGCGACAGTCATGAGAGTTGGCACGAGGGGATGCCACAAACTTCCCTCCTGAACTTTTCATTTGCTAGTAACACACTAACAGGTGATCTGTAAATGGTACCTGGGAGAAGTTTAGGAAAATAACCAAGTCTATGGAGAGAGAGGAGATGTGATTTCAGAGATGCAAAATTAGAATGTGGTTGGCATGTCTCATAAATGGCTTGTATTCTGTTGTAAGAAAAAATATGATGTTTGATAAAGAAAAGTAGAAGAAGATTGAGTTTGGGGTTTCTGCTGGGGGGATGGAGACTAACATTTTAGAGTTAGAACTAAGAATTTTTCAAACTCCCTGCCTAGGAGAAATGTAGCCAGAGCAGACCAGGTGAATATATGATCATACACTAATATATCGGCATCCCAATGTACGTGTTGATATCTTAGAGTTAAGATGGATTTCATGGAACTCTTGTAAAGTAATTTTAGAACTTGAAGTAATTAGTTGTAAATAAAAACTAAGTTTTGTGTTTTAGGAATAAGACTGCCTTCTATCCTGTTGCTTTTACATATATATATATTTCTTTTCTTCCTACTTCAGTCTATTCTTTACATTTCATTCAGACTTAAGAAATTACTAGTGGATAAATTAATTTTTGGACACATCATGAATTGGGGGATTGAGTAGGGCTCATTCTAGCCATCACTGTCTTCTTCTTCCTTCCATGTGCCACTCCATTGCACACACCTGCCACATTGACTTTCAAAGATAATATTTTGGAAGGAAAACACTAGGTCTATACCTAGGAGAACAAACCCTTCATGAGAAATTCTTAGAAGAGTAGGGAGGAATTAAGATCACAGCCCTCCACAGGGCTGGCTGCCTGCCAAGCTTGCTTGATTCAGTTATGATTTCCAGCATGAGTGACCTTCTGATGAACTTGATCAACACATTTATTTTTTTTTGAAAAGCTCAAACTTTTCAACAACAAAAACAAACAAATGGGATTTAATTAAACTGAAAAGCTTCTGTACAGCTAAGGAGACAACAACCAAAGCAAATAGACAACCTACCCGATGGGAAAGGGTATTTGTATATTTTGAATCAGACAAAAGATTAATAACTAGGATCTATAGAGAACTGAAATTAATCCACATGAAAAAAGGCAACAATCCCGTACATCAATGGGGAAGAGAGATGAACAGAACCTTCTCTAAAGAAGTCAGACGAATGGCCAGTAAGCAAATGAAAAATTGCTCATCATCCCTAATTATTAGAGAAATGCAAATTAAAACCACCCTGAGACATCATCTAACTCCAGCGAGAATGGTCCACATCACAAAATCTCAGAATTGCAGATGCTGGCATGGATGTGGACAGAAAGGAACACTTTTACACTGTTGGTGGGACTGCAAACTAATACAATCTTTTTGGAAGGAACTATGGAGAAACCTCAAAAGAACTCAACCTAGACCTCCCGTTTGATCTTGCAATCCCATTACTGGGCATCTATCCATAAGGAAAAAAACCCTTTTATTATAAAGACACTTGTACTAGACCATTTATCGCAGCTCAATTTACAATCGCCAAAATGTGGAAACAGTCTAAATGCCCCTCAATCCAGGAAGAGATTGGCAAGCTGTGGTATATGTGTACCATGGAATACTATTCAGCCATTGTAAAAAGTGGAGATTTTGCAACATTTGCATTAATCTGGATGGAACACATTATTCTTAGTGAAGCATCACAGGAATGGAGAAGCATGAATCCTATGTACTCAACTTTGATTGAAGGACAATTAATGGCAATTAATGACATGGTGCAGGGATAGGGGAAGGGGAGAGCAGACAGAGAGGAGGAGGGTGGGGGTGAGGGAAAGAAAAAAAAGAAAAGAAAAGAAAATAGTGACTAATTCTCACATAAATTGGATTTAATTTTGACCAAAGTACATTATTTGAACAATAATTTTTAATTCAACTTGTTAATATGTTGTGTAGGATATTTCATCCTCATTTATAAGTGAAATATGTTTGTAATTTCCCTTTATAATAATATATTTTCTCCAATTTTAGTATCAGGTATATCCAGATGAAGTAGAATGAATTTGAAGTATTTCTTCTTTTTCTATTGTCTATAAGATTTGGCATGATGTTCTTTTGAAATTATCTTCTACTTTTATTTATAAATATTAGTTGTCTATTTTCTGAGACTTTGGGAAAAAATTCCCCATTTATCTTCAAACTTGAAATATGTCTGTACAGAGACCATATTGTTACTTAATAAATGTTATAAATGTTCCAAAAATAAAAGAAAACCTTTTTTTGAAAAAAAGTCTTTGCTCTTGTATCAGATGCCACCAATTAATACCAGCACTGCCTAATTTAAACTGAAAAGGAATGACCAGGAGAATATTGCAAAGTTCGTGGAATCTCTAGGAAGCCTAGAAAATCAAACTCAAACACTGGGTCAAAACAAAGGAAAGTTAGGAGGCCCAACAGTATAGTCAGAGCCGTGGCCCAGGGGCAACTGAGCTCTGATGACATCTGGTCATCAGCACTGTCACCGTAACCTCTGCTGCTGCCGGGTACCCTGAGAGTGAGGAGGTTCTCAAGGGACTGTTTGCTTTTGATTGACTCACTCAAGTCTCAAGTCCTGGTCATGCGCCCAACTGGCTTTGGCCACAAGAGGAAGAAGAAGATCTGTAACCTTCACCTTCTGTACTGTAAGACTAAGCCTTGACTTCTTAGCAAGCCCCTGAATGTTGGAGGTGAGTGGATCCACAATTTGAATAAAAATAATAACATTTATTATATATATACACACACACACAAAAAAAAATACACTGTATATACTATACCTGAAATTTCAACATTTTGAGTATTTACCAATTATATAATAAATTTTGTTTCTCTTTTTTGTTATTAAAAAAAAAGAGAGAGAAAGAAGCACAGATTCAAAATAAATGACTGACCTTAAGAAATTTGCATTATGATAGTCAAATATATATATATGTGTATCTGTATATGGTTCTTAAAGCAATAATGTCAATAAAATAAGCAGAGAATTTTGATCTGAAGAGTCAAAGACCAGTCCCCATATTTGAATATATTACTGAGGTGGGCAGAACAGTAAACTCAGGCTGAACAGGTGGTCATAGCCACAACACCTGCTGTAGTTTGTCATAGTTTGCGATTTTTTTGACTATTCATTCTGTTTATTATCTGTAATCAATTTTTTTAAAATTTTATTATCTTTATCATTAAATCATAGCTGTGTACAATAGTGCAATCCAGGGGTTCAATGTGCTGGTTTCATATACAATCTTAACTATTTTTATCAAACTGATTCTTGTAAGGGATTGTGAAACTGTCCTATTTCCCTCCTTTCAGATTTTTCCCATTCAATTTTAAAATGCATCTTTATTTCTAAAGTGAGGATAAAGTATCTGTCACTGAATTACTATGTATATTTGGCTTTGAGGGCTTTTGATTATTTATTTTGGAGAGAGAAAGGCGCTCTAAAGTAGGAGCAGTTTACTGCTGTCGACCAAAACTGCTGAGCTTTGTGTAGTTTTGTTTAATTTCCCCTCTCTTGCTATTTACACTGTGTGAGGAACTTAGATAAGGAACTTTTGTTTGTCAAGTTGAATGGCAAGTGTAACAACTACATTTCTAACAGAATAGTGAGAAATCCATCTCTGACAGGAAATAGAAAATTCACAGGTCGCTAATTCCATGCAAGAATTTATCATATCGAATCTTCTGTCCTTGCCCTGTCTCAGAAAGAGCAGCTCATGGCTATGCCAGTGACTGATATGGAGTGCTCAGAGCCAGGCCTGCCAATGCTGGATAATTGTGTGTGCCTCAGAGCAAAGATGGACTAATCCTACCAAGGGGGGAGTTGGTAATTGTTACTGACATTGGAGGTTTTCAGAAAGGCCAAAATCAAGGAACATTTTTCTTTTTACTATGATCGACAGAGTTGCCATTGTCTCAATCAATTCCCTTGTGCAGTAGCTTAGTAAAATGAAAGCAAACATTATTTGGAACATTAGCCATAAGTCATGCAAAATTCTACAGCTCCAATTAGCATTTGAATAATAAATTGAAATGAACCCAACAAATAACATGTCTGAAGCAGACGAATGGCGGAAAATATAGTTTTTAAGTATATTACTATCCGAGGTGGCAAGAGATACAAATTAATATCGGAGTTTGACATAAAATTGTATATTATTCGATTCATTAATATTTATGGAAACTTACAAATGGTTTGTGATTTCCATTTCCTGAATTGAATCATACAACAAGAACTCGCCAGAGAAACCTATTAATATTTCCAGTACGTCCTTTTGTTATAATAAATGGTAGAATGGCTTAAAATAGAAAACTCTGGAAGCCAAGGGATCTCCAGAATGACATATTTTCCAAAGTCTACATTGTAGGCAAACAAAGAAGACCATTTCAGATTGTTGGAAAGAATCACAGCAGAGAAAAAAATCTAATTGAGACTATAAACAGTGTAGTCAAACTCTGTGGGATCAGTGGTAAGACCGTAAATATGATTATCTGAAGGGAAAATGGGAGAAGAGACCTAGGAATTTTTGATATAGGAAATTAAGTGTTCAGAGAAGATTTATTCATTCACAGATTCAATTCTCAAACAGTTTTTGAATAGCTACTACTTCTGAGCCTATTGGTAAGATCTCGAGATAAAAAGATAAATATAAAATGTGCATTTTTAAAGATTCTCACAAATCATTAAGGAAGATGACAAGCAGAGAGATTGTGTAAAACAAGGGGAAAATCCTATAATGGACTTATGTTCCAGGAAACAATTTAATAGACATTAGCAGGAGGCACTCACATCTTCTGGTAGTCTGATGATACCTAAAGTAATGCTTACGGAATGAATAATTGTTATACATGTGATCAGTGTGTGACCAACATAGAAAAGAAATCCACAATGTAATTTAAAACATTCACCATTATGATAGTGAGAGTCTGATACACATCTAATATTTATAAGGAGCATTAAGAACCCCCCAAACTTATTATTTTCTTTCTTTGAATGACTCAGAAGACTTGATGGCTTGACTGACCATTCCAATGGACTCCTATATAATGGCTCTTTTGTTCACTTACTGCCTGGTCAAGTTCTTTGAGTTAAAATAACTGAATAAACTTGAACGTCTGATTTTTGACCCTGATTCAGCTTAGAAGATCCAGGTACTGAAGACCACAGTGGAAAGGTGAGGTGTATAAACTTCTGTGGTTTGTCACACAGCATCAGAGTTGCTGATTTTGGCAAAGTCTTAAAAAAGACTGTTGGGGAAGACTGTGAGATTTTAAAGGACAAGATAGGAATCTTCTGGACAAAGACTATGTGATTTTCATGCGGTCCTCTCCCAATCTTATGAAAGTAAATGGTTATGGCTCGGTGCCTGTGGTTCAACAGGCTAAGGTGCCAGCCACATACACCTGAGCTGGCGGGTTCGAATCCAGCCCGAACCCGCCAAACAACAATGACAGCTGCAACCAAAAAATGGCCGGGCATTGTGGTGGGCGCCTGTAGTCCCAGCTACTTGGGAGGCAGAGGCAGGAGACTCGCTTGAGTCCAGGAATTGGAGGTTGCTGTGAGCTGTGATGCCACAGCACTCTCTCCAGGGTGACAACTTGAGGCTCCGTCTCAAAAAAAAAAAAAAAGAAAGTAAATGGTTATTTTTTGAGAATGAGAGGTGTACTTTGTATAGAAGTGGGAGAACTTGGAAAAGTTTTACAATTGGGAGGCCATACAATATTTCAGATTGCCTCTTAGAAAGTAAGTGTTGTGAAGGTTATCATCTGATATGCAAGCTATGTCGTGATTCCAGTTCAACTGCCAAAGATTCTGGCAGGGCAAAGTCCTTGAGCCCTATATTCTCACACTGCATTGTTCTAGAAGACTGAAAGCAGAAGACGAACAAACAGATTGCTGTTATCTGAACAAGACAGTGCCACTTTGGGAACTTTCTCTCTCCATATTGACATGTACAGACGCTTCTTATACTTACTTCCGTTAAAGATGAAAATCTGTGCCTTCCAAACTGTCCAGGATGCCAACAAGCCTGGGAGTGGCACTACTCACAAGTATGTGGTGCTACTCACAAAAGTTTCACGTTTAAGATATTTTTTAGGATAAAATCACCAATTCTCCCAATGCCACTTTGAAGTGTGCTGATAAATGAATGCCAGACACACAGGCACACCTCAGATCCCCAGGATATCCACATCCCACGGCAGTAACTATCAAAAGTTAGGTGGAAATCTTTCCAGAATATTGTCTACTTCATACAGACATATACATTTTTTTAGAAATAGACCTTAAATTTAAAATAGTTTCATGTTCATAACCAGCTTGAGAGATTTCCCATGTACCTCCTTCCCCAGAAAGGAATCACCACACCACCACCACCCGCTCCAGGGCGAGCCACTTGTTATAATCTATAAACCTACAGTGACATATTGTTGATACCCCAAAATCCTCACCTTACATGAGGTTCACTCATGATGTTGTACATTCTATGGATTTTTCAGAAAACTATGTTACATGCATCCATCACAGATGATTTTAATAGATATTTTCATATTTTGCATAGTTATTTGAAATTTCCTTTTTCACTAAGGATGCTTCTGTTTAGGCCCATGTAAACCTACCTTTCTTTTTGCTAATATCATTACATTTCATAATGAATTTTGGTTAGAAATACATTAGTGATAGTTTTCTATTTTACTTTTCTATCACCAACAAGGTTACAGTGATATTCTTGCTAACGTATATTGTCATACTGTCATATCGTGAAGCTCTGGAGACCATATGGATAAATCCTGGTTTTTGGAAATATGAAAAAGCTTATTAATTAATTAATTAATTTTTTTGAGACAGAGTCTCTGTCTGTCACCCTGGGTAGAGTGCTGTTGGGTCATCATAGTTCACTGCAACCTCAGACTCTTGAGGTCAATCGATCCTCTTGCCTCAGTTTCCTGAGCAGCTGGACCACCCACCACAACACCTGCTGGTTTTAGAGATGGGGGCTTGCTCCTGGCTCAGGTTGGTCTCGAGCTCTTGAGCTCAGACAATCCACCTGCCTCAGTTTCCCTGAGTGCTGGGATTATAGGCAAGAGCCACCGTACTCGACCAAGTCTCCTTTTTTAAAAGATTCTGATTTTATTTGTTTGTATCTTCTTTCCTTTTTTCTTCATCTAGCTGAAGCATTGTCAATTTGCTTTATCTTTTCAAAAGCTCAACTTATTTTCTAATCTGTATTTTGTTAGTCTCACTTTCATTTATTTCTGTTCTGATACTTACTATTATTTACTACGATTACTATTATTACTATTTACTCCTACAAATTCTGAGTGTTGCTCATTCTTGTTTCTCTGATTCCTTGAGGTACGTCTTTAGATAACTTACTTGATGATAGCTCTCTCTACTTCTTTGTCGTAAGCGTTTCTTATTATAAACTCTCTTATTACTGCTTTTGCTGACTCTTATAGGTGTTGGTACATTGTGGTTTCATTTATTTTTTTGAGCAATTTTTCAGTTTTCTTCATTTTGATAATTTCTTTGTTCACCCATTGGGTATTCAGGAGCAAGAAGTTTAGTTTCCATGTCTTTGTGTGTTTTTTGAGGTTCTTGTTATCAATGTTTAGTTTTATTCCATTGTGCTGGAAACGGTTCTTGTTATGATTTCTACTTTTTTTGAACTTGTTAAGACTTGTTTTGTGACCTGAGATACAGGCTATCGTGGAGAATGTTGCCTGTGTTGAAAAGATTCTGTCTGCTGCAGCAGGGGGGTGAAGTGTCCTGTGAGGATCTGTTGGATCTGTTTGGTGTTTTGGCATAACTCCAATGTTTCTTGGTTGATTTTATGCCTAGATGGTCTCTCCATCATTGAGAGTGAGGTGTTGAAGTCGCCTTCTGGTTTTGCATTGCACACTATCTCTCCCTTTAGATTTATTAACGTTTGCTTCCTATATTTTGACAGTCCCTTCTCATTTTTCATTCTTTTTCTTTTCATTCTCACTGACTGTGTATTTTCAAATAGTTTATCTTCAAGCTTACTGTTTCTTTTCTCTGCCCAATCTATTCTGCTGTTGAGAAACTTTGATTATTTTCTTCAGATTAGCAAATGTATTTCTCAATTTCAAAATTTCTGTTTGGTTTTTAAAAATTAGTTCAATGTCTTTATTAAATTTATCTGCTGTATTTACTAGTTGATTTTCTGTGTTATCTTGGATACTATTGAATTTTCTTCAGATCTCTATTTTTGATTTTATTTATTTATTTATTTATTTATTTATTTATTTATTATTTTGGGGGATTCATTGAGGGTACAAAGACCGGGTTCTGTTGATTGCCTTTGTTAGGTGAAGTCCCTCTATAAGGGTGTCTGTTTCTGACTCTTTGTCAGAGAGCGCAAGTTGCCGTGATTTCGGGTCAGTTGCTGGTTCATCACTCTGTCTTGCCGAGGAGACCATGGGTCCCTGTTTGCTGTTGTTTCTTGTGCATGCACATCAATGTCATTGCATTCAGGGGCTGGTTAGTTTTTTCAGTCTCCTCTGTCTGGCTTGCTGTACTTTTTATTGGATATGTTTGCATAGAGATTCTTTGTATAATTACTTACCTATTGGTTTTTTTTTTCCTTCTTTTTCCCAATTAGTTGCTGCCTTCTTTTCAACATTAGATGATGCCTAAAGCCCAGGTTTGCCTCAGTACTAGTTACCAATCAGGGTGCCATCCATCCCAAGTGAAGGGTGTTCCAGAGGGTATGTGATGGTCAGGGGCAGGCTGGCCCTTACCCTCAAAGACACTTAGAACAATACTTCCACAGTGCGGTGCTACTGACCAGCCAGTCTGGTTTGGCTTCAACTTTATCTGAGCCACAGACCAGACATTCAGGGCTGTAATTATATTCTGCCTCCCTCTTTATCTCTGCTTGTCCCCAAGGCATTTCTCTTTCAAGGCATTCCTGATGCTTCCTGTGGTTAAGACAGGTATAGATCTCCTGCCAAGGAACCCAAAAAAGATGGGAAAGCTGGTTTCCCGCCCTTATCTCTTTTTCTGGTCTATAAAATCATGGGTTGTGGGGACAGGATCTCTGTGAGTTTGGTGCTGAGCAAACTGTGGGAAGGGGCATCATGGACCTGGATGTCTGATTCTGTTATCACATGCTTGAGGTATTTTCACCAGCCCATGCCCCGGGAAATGTTTCATCCCCATATTTGAGTTCTATAACACTTCTGCTGATGATCTTGGCAGTGTATATTTTTGTCTTTTTGTGGGGGCTATTGAACCCAGCTTGCCGATTTGGAACCAGAAGTTCCCCCATTTCTTGCAGCACTGTTCACAATGGCCAATAAGTGGGATCTACCCAAGTGTCCTTCAGTGTGTGAGTGAATAAGAAAAATGTGGTATTTACACAATGAAATATTATTTCATCATTAAAGGAAGGAAATCATGTTTTTTCAGTAACAGGAATCTAACTGGACATAGTTATATTAAGTCAAATAAACCACGCACAGAAATACAAACATTGCATCTTTTCACTGAAATGCAGGAACTAAAATTTTGATCTCATGTAAATAGAGAGTAGAATGGTGGTTACAAGAGACAAAGAAAGGGAGAAGAAGTAAGGAGGTGATGATTAATGGGGGCAGACATAACAGTTAGGTGGAAGTAACAAGTTCTAGCATCAATAGTACAACAGGGTGACCATAGTTAGCAATAATTTGTTGTATATTATATATTTTAAAATAGCTGGAAGAGGTTTGAAATGACCCCCAAACAAAGCAATGATAAATGTTTGAGTTAATGTATATTCTAAATACCCTCACTTGATCATTGTACATTATATGCATGTATCAAAATATCATACACATGCCCTATGAATATGTACCATTATTATCATACACATACCAATATGAATATGTACCATTATTATGTATAAATTAAAATAATAGTGTGTGTAACACAGAACAATCAAAGCCCGGTGCCCACACATCTCCCCTTGGGTTTCAGTCTCCAGTTTAGAAGCAGCCTATGCAGGCATGGGAAGGAAATGATTGTAGCTGTGTGATTTAGCTTCCTTGCCTGTAATTGGGTGAATGATCAAATTGAACAAAAAAAGTCAGGATGAAATTTAATCCCAAGTCCAAAATGATATCCCCAAACTATTTTGCTGAGTAAGAGAGGCATTTTGACTTTGGAACCCTATGAGTGTTTCAGAATTTGGAAGTGAGAAGTGTGGAAAATGGAACAGACACAGAAGATGTGGTAGTGATCAGCCAGAGCCCTGTCTATGCCCAAATTGTTTAGACTGAAGCAGAAGAGAAGCAGTGACTTGGTCAACAGACTGGCCTTGTTTTCACTCTTGTCACCAGCCCTCGGGTGGACATTTTTGACAATCCCAATTACTGGCATAACCTTAGTGCCACCAAGACTTATCCTTATCTGAGGTTGCAAAAATTTAAGGGAACCTGATTCTACCCTACAAGACTAGAGGCTCATTCACCAAGAAGCTAAAACTCATGAGGCCCACCCCTGGCCTAAGAAATTCCCAAGGCTCAGTGAATTCTTTTCCTTGAACACTGGGAAGAAGCATGGGAACTGGCCATGCATAGAAGCTCTGAGCACTCTTGCCTTCCTGGGGCTTATTTTGCAAGGCCCTAGTCTACAGAAAGGGTCAATGAGGTTCCAGTCTCCAGAAACAATCTTCCCCATCAGATCCCTGAGCAACGAGGTTCCGTCTTTGACCTTCAAGGAGAAGAATGTGAATTTGATGCTGCTCCCAGAAATCTCCACTCTGAAGACTGGCCCAAGAGGAGGAAGAGATCACAGCATAGTCATCAGCAGTGCCAGGAAGGACCTCTCTGGGCTGGATCACCTGGAGTGTCAAATGTCATCTCAAGGAAGACTAAAGCCTAGAGTTGTCCAAGGACATTCCTGTAAGAATTAATTTTATCATTAGCTCTTATATTAATCAGAGACATTGGCTTCAGTCCTCGCAATAGGAGATTGACGTAACTTTTGGGTGCCTAGGAACTAGGAGGCTCCCTTTCTATCTGGAATAGAAACAATATGAGGAATCCTAAAATGCAGCCCTAAATGCTCCTAATAATCTGGAAACATATGCCAAACTAACACTTTCCAAATGATATTTTACATAGCAGTTCAAGATGCATGGCTCTGCGGAAAGAATACATTTAATCAGCTTTCGTCTTTATCAGATTGAAATTTAATGAAACCATTTTTCTTCCTGGTAGACATAGTAATTCTTATATTGCAGAGTCACACCATCTGTTGTGACATTAACATTTTGGGGATTTCTTAGAGAACATATTTATAAAATCATTATGTATGCTGGTAAAATTGAAGCCAATTATAGCTTTTAAATTCATCAAATCTGATGTTTATAAAGGCCTAAAGAAAGCCCCAAGCCATTTCTACATGCCAAAGTGTCTAAAGCAGTGGTTCCTAATATAAACTAATCAAGAACTGTCGCAAGAGTTTACACCATATGGCCTCGCATAAATCCAAGTCTTCACTTAACATTGAAGTTCAGGGGCTTCATCTTCTATATATAAAATCAGTTTGGGGATGGCACTTATGGCTCAGTGAGTAGGGCACCAGCCCCATATACTAAGGGTGGCGGGTTCGAACCCAGCCCCAGCCAAACTGCAACATAATAATAGTCAGGTGTTGTGGCGGGTGCCTGTAGTCCCAGCTACTCGGGAGGCTAAGGCAAGAGAATCACCTAAGCCCAGGAGTTGCAGGTTGCTGTGAGCTGTGTGATGTCCCAGCACTCTACCGAGGGCAATAAAGAGAGATCTATCTCTATAAAAAAAAAAAAAAGAAAGAAAGAAAGAAAGAAATCAGTTTGGGATTCCACAGTACATCCAGCAGTAAAAACTCAATACTCCTAGCAATGTTTAGTATATATCTTAGATCAGTGAAGTCATTCCCAAATATGTTGTGACCCTATTAATTGTTAAAATGACTATGGCCACTATACACTCTTCTGCATGACATCTTTCCCATAGTGATGCCACTGCAAGGCCTAGTGGTGAGTGCTTCCTTCCTCGGGTTGGTTTCGTTACCCATTGGTAAAGGCTCTGGGTGGAGGAGAATATTCTGGATAGAGAGAATAACTTAACCAAATACAGGACTCAAGAGCCTGTCTCAGAATGAATAAGTGACTTAATTCAATGGTCTCCAAACTTTGTTATTCTTCAGAATCCTCCTATGTTGAATTTCTGTAGTTTATCCCAAAGGGGGCTGGTTCAGTATGTCCACAGTGGTTAGCTTCTTGAAAAATGTCCCTAGGTATTATAAAATAAATATAGACCCAAGTGCACAGACACAATCTAAATTTATATTTTGTCCATGCAAAAATCAATGAGTTAGGCTAGTGTAAGGTTAGATAGGAGTAGACTAAGGGAGGAAAACTGTCTTGTACTTCTATGACCTAAGTTATTGCTACAGCTACTCAGGGATCTGAATATTCTATGGCCAAGAAGTATTTTCATTAACATAACTTACTTATCCCTCATTCAATAGTTAATATGCCAAAGAATAATTCCCTTGTTCAAACTAATTTCTAAACACCCCAACAGGGATGGTTTCCAGTGAGGATCCAAAATAACAAAGACTGAACTGACTTGTTGTGCTGAATATTGCATGGATAACTTTCAACAATTCATGTAAGTTTTCTGTGCTTTAGTTTACTCACAAGTTTACAGTTTAGTAGAACAATCAGTTTTCCTAACAGCTGATCCAGGTCTAGGGAGAGAATATCTTTGTTTAGAAAAGGTCTATGATAAGATACGTAAGATAGAAGATAAGATGTTGAGAAGAGCTAAGACCCCCAAAAAGGAAGCTTCTTTTTCATGTATAAGGAAATGAGATCATGTCAGCTCTTTCCATTGATGGAGAGAGTAAGACTAGAAGAAAAGGTTAAGAGGAGAGAGAGTAGACAGCCAAAAAAGGAGAGTGTGGAGATGCTATGGGAGAAACCTGGGCTTTAGGAACTGCTGTGGCAGAGCAGGAGGAAGCTGTTTGCTGTCCAGGGTACAACTTAACACTCTGTCAATGCTATCAAGTTTCCCATAGAAGTTCTATCTCACCGAAGGCTTTAAACCGATGGTTGGTAGGAAATCATGGGGGATTTCTGACTCAGTGGGGAGGAGAAAGAGGACTCCATGGCAAGAGAAGATTCTTCTCAGGAGTAGGGAGAAGGAGCCGAGACGACTGTAAAAATGTGAACCATGAGGAACTTGGAAAAAGAAAAACCTTAAGAAGGGTTTCTATCACCCATTGATCAATCTTACAAAGATCTCAAGTGCTTTTGATATCTCAAGTGATATCAGGGTCATAAGTTTAAATGGGTTAATTCATGTCCTATGGCTGACTTTATCAAATTATTGTATCAATCAAATTAACATTTATATTGGGCTTATTTTATGGCCAGCAGTTTTGCAAGCACTTTAGATATTTTTACTTTTTCTGGCCTCACAAGAATGTCAAGAGGTTCCTGTGACAGGTTTTGCCTGCATTTTATAGGAGAGAAAATGGGCCCTTGGAGGAGTGTGCCCTTGTTCACATACCAAATAAACAGCTGATCTAAAGTCTGTAACAAGTATGATATTACATCTCAGTCAAGTATATTGTAAGCAAATGTAACACGTTACTCTTGGATGGTTAGATTGGGCAATTAGGAAGAGAAGGAGTTGGAGAAGTTTGTAGGAATTCTTCCACCTCTCTCTCTGTCTCTCATATTTAAGATTGACAACATGCTGCTGTGATAAACATACACATAGCGAAATGGTTACTTAACCTATTTATTATCTATACCTTTGTGGGAGTGACAGATAAGAGCACCTCTCTTGGCAAATTTCCAGTATACAGGACATTATCAGCTGTGGTCCTCAGGTTCTCTAGACATTGTCACCATACACAGCTGCAAGTTTGTTCCCTTTGACCAACTTCTCATCCTGCCCTGGAAACCACTGTTCAACTCTATGTTTTAGGTATTCAAACTGTTTTTGGATTCCAAATGTAAGTGAGATTAAGCAGTATTTTGCATTCTGTGACTGGCTTAATTCATTAAGCATATTATCCTCCAGTTTCCCCACCCATGTTGTCACAAATGACCATATCTCCTTTTATCACACTGAATAATATTTATATACACACACAAGCATATACCCCAATTTCTTTACCCATTCATCTGTCAGCAAACCATGAGTTTGTTTTCACATGTTGGCTATTGTGAAAAATGCCACAATGAATACAAACAAGTCTGCAGATGTGTCTACAAAGTGCTGATTTCATTTTCAAAGGAAATTGAAAAAGATGCAAATAAATAGAAAGAGATCTCATGTCCATGGACTGAGAGAATACTGTTAAAATGTATACACTATCCACAGCAATATACAGATTGAATCTGCAATCCCTATCAAATTTCTAATGATTTTGTTCACAGAAATAAAAACATGACCTAAAATTGATATAGAATAATAAAAGATGATGAATGGCAAAAACAATCTTGAGAAAGAAAAACTTGGAGGTATAATACTTTATTTCAAATTATATTACAATGTTATAGTAATCAAGTGGGTATGGTTTTTTTTTATTTCTTTTTTATTGTTTGGGATTCATTGAGGGTACAAAAATTAGGTTACACTGATTGCATTTGTCAGATAAAGTCGCTCAGGACAGTATGGAATTGGCATAAAATCAAACATATAGACCAATGGTTCATAATAGAGAGTTCAGGCATAAACCAAACATATACATTCAACTAACTTTTGACAAAGCTACCAGGACACAATGGAGAAAGGATATTCTCTTCAACAAATGTTTTTCAGAAAATTGGACATTTAGATAAAAAAATGAAATTGGGCCCTATCTTACACCATAAACAAAGATCAACTCAAAATGGATGAAAGATCTCAGTGTAAGACCTGAACCATAAAACTTTTAGAAGAAATATAGGCGAAAAGCTCCTTGACATTGACATTGGAAATGATTTTTTGAATTCCAAAAGCTCAAGCAACTATAGCAAAAAATAAACAAAGGGGACTACATCAAACTGAAATGTTATTGCAGGGCAAAGGCAGCAATCACCGAAATTAAAAGGAAACCTGTGTGTTGCGAGATAATATTTGCAAACCATATGCTGCTAAGAGGTTAAAGTCTAAAATATGTAAGAAACTCTTACAACTCAAAAGCAAAGAAACAAACAATGGGCAGCGCCTTTGGCTCAGTGAGCAGGATGCTGGCCCCATATACCGAGGTTGGCGGGTTCAAACCCGGCCTCGGCCAAACTGCAACAAAAAAAGTAGCCAGGTGTTGTGGTGGGCACCTACTGTTGTGTAGTCCCAGCTACTCAAGAGAATCGCCTAAGCCCAGGAGTTGGAGGTTGCTGTGAGCTGTGTGACACCATGGCACTCTACCAAGGGCAACAAAGTGAGACTCTAGCTCTACCAAAAAAAAAAAAAGAAAGAAACAAACAAACAACTTAGTTAGAAATGAGCAAATAACCTGAATAGATATTTTCCCACATTTGTTAAATTAATAATGACCTCACAGATGTAATATTATATTTCTTTTCTTTTTTATTAAAGTATGGCCCCTAACTTGGAATATTTTAGTGCTTATTTTATGGAGATTATGTCTGTCACAAAAATTCAGATCCAGGGAGGGATTTAATTCAGCCCAAAATTTAGCCCTTTCCCTTATTATCTAAGCTATGTGTTTATGTGGCTATAGCTATCCAAAGAAGATACATTTTTAAATGTCACCCATTTAAAAATAAAATGTGGCATATATGCACTATGGAAAACTAGCCTTAAAAAATGAAATCGTGTCATCTGTAGTAATGTGGTTGGAACTAGAGGTCATTGTGTTAAGTGAAATAAAACAAACACAGAAAGGCACATTTGGCCTGCTCTTCTTTATATGTGGAAGATAACAAGTTGATCTCCTGAAGGTAGAGAATGGAATGACAGACACCAGCAGCTGGGAAAGTTTCCAGAGCGGGCAGAGTAGGAGGCAGATACAGAGAGTCCGGTTGATGGGCACAAATGTGTAGGTAGAGAGAAGAAATAAATTTTAATGTTTGATGGCAGAGTAGGATGACCATAGTTAACAACAGTGTCGTGTATATTTCCAAATAGCTGGAAGAAAAGACTGGAAGTGTTCGCAATACGTAGAAATGATAGAGATTCCAGGTGACGGGCACCTTAGATATACCGGTGTGGCCGCTCCTCAGTCTATACATGTCACAAAATATCACGTGTACTTGATAAATGTGTACAACTGTTTGTATCAATACAAAATCCCGCACTCCAGTAGTAGGTCATGCCTTCTGTCCTTCCTGTCCTGACAGTCACCTCATCACTGGAGACAGAGCCCGACCGCCCTGCCCACCCAACATCCCTCTGGCTGCTCATTCCTATTCCTGGCATCCTTCTTGCATTAACAGCCATGCCATCTGTCCCTCCCACCCTCCTTTGATGTAAGCCCCTTGGAGCAAAGGGATTACTTGTTTTTAAGTCTAAAATTCTCAGCATAGAGCAAGGAACACAGTAGCTCTTCAAGAAAATGGTTTTTTTTTTTTTTTTAATAAAGAGTGAAGTAGAATTTTGTGGGGGTAGACATTCCAGGAAACCCCAAGGCACACATCATGGGAGGGACTTTTGTGAGAGTCTTAAGACCTGAAATTTGATTTTAGCACTGACTTTAGCTCTTTGACTTTGGGCAAATCACTTAACCTTTGTGGTTGGGTTAAATTGATCTTTCAGGTCAGTTCTGGCTCCTAACTTTCTACTGTTAACATTCTTTTTCCTCTGTCAGAATTATGATTAGTGAACAAACACCCCTTGTAACCTCTTAGTTAACTTAGTAATTCAGACAAAATTTCTGCCTTGAAACCATTATTTTATGTTTTTCTTGGCCCAGGTTCAAATATTTGCAGTCCTTGAGAATTCATAACTTCTTTACGGAACTCCTGTGCTCTGTTGAGTGTGTTGTCAGCCAGCCCCGGGATCCAAATTGTGTGTCACTGTTGATCCACGTGTCAACTGTGTAGCATTACAAGAGGATGACTTCACTGTGATAGCTAATTGTTCCAACTTTTCTTTTGTGAAATGTTAAAAAAAAAAAAAAAGTTAGCCGTAGATGAGAGGGAAATGACTAGAGACTTTAATGCCTCAAGCACTTTAACCTTATCTGACAGCTCAGATCAATCTGCTTGGCAGAGACACCAACAGGAGGTAACAAGGCGGGTGGCAAACCAGACATTAACAGGCTCAAATGCATGGCAAATGGCAGGCTGGTATTCCCACATCAGGGCCACACTGGGTTCCTCCAACACTCTCTGAATTAACAAGCCTTCACTTTCCGAGGCATGTCAATTAAAGACATTTTACTATGCTATTTTCAGACTTCTCATAAAGTGATTTATATTTGCTTAATGGTATATACTAAACGCTCTGTTGTTCTATAAACATGCTAGTTATCATTTCAGACTAGTTTTAGAGAGCAGGACCAAGTTTGGAAGATCTATTGTTTGTACTGCATGGTGACTATGATTAATAACGATTCTGGAAAAACGTTTAGGAAGTGGATGTTACGTGTCCTCACCACGAAAATGCTGACTACATGAGGTAATGTATATGGTAGTTAGCCACATTTAGTCATTTCACGATGTACACACACTTCAAAATATCATGTTGAGCATGCTAAGTGCATGTAATTGTATCTGTCAATGAATAAATATATTAGGAAAAAATGATAGTTAATAATAACCTAAATTAAAATCATTATTAATATGGTGGGAGTAGATAACTTTAACCCTAGCAGAAATGTATGTGTGCAATATTATTGCATAAATTGAATACATGATTATGTAAAGTATTTCTTTTGAAGTGTATCCCTTGTTAAGACAGTAGGAAGAGTAGCGCCATCTCCCTATTTGACTTAAAACTTGAGTACCTTTTCCGACTGCTCCCTCTTATCCACCGTATCCAAGCTGTGCCCATCCAGCCTAATATGCACATATCTCCTTCTTTCCACCACCAGAGATACGATATCCTCCACAAAACCAGCATCCCACCGCCGCCTCTACTCAAAACATCTTCAACAAAATGGCACCCTTCACGATGCGTCTGGCTGCAAGAAGCGTCCTTGTGGAAAGTGTGTTGTTCTTCCTGAGTCGCAGCTTTGGAAGCAGGAGGAAGAGAGTGGTATGTGTTTGTGTGAGATAAACACTAAGAAGAAAGAAGGCAGTAAATCATAGGAAACTGGAGAAGCTGTGGCATCTCATAAAGGCGTGCCTGGGGTTGAGCCAAGTTTCACTGGGCCATAAGGACAGAAGTTCCAGCTGAACCCTGAGCTCCAGGTCGGTGTGTGGCTGCTGCAGCACCCATGACTGTGTCTTCTTTTCCTCTGCACTGCTAATTCCTTTCTTTCTTGACGTTTTTAATGCCTGCTAAATATCAAGTGTTTTGCAAAATGTTATCACTGTGGGGTTTCTTGTCTTCACCATCTTCGCAAGTGGTGGAAGTAACAACATTTCCCATTTCACATATTGAATATGAAAGTATAAGAGAGAATAAGATGATGGAGCCCCTGACTGATAGAGTCTTACTAGTTTTGCAATTGCTAAAGAAAGCACTGATTCAGGTCTTATGCTGCAAAAAATGGATGGGAGGTTCTTCTGACGTGGAACAGAGCCAGCCCAGTAGTAGCCAAGACTGGTTGTCTTTCCTCTTTCTACACTGTGCGCCTTCTACTCAAACTGCTGCCTCAGGCAAGACCAATATCATCAGATATTAGATACTCAGCAGGTCCGAAACCCATGCAATTGACTCACTTTCTACACTACTTTCGTACTCCCTTGGCTGAGATCTTCTGATGGCTGAGGTTCCAGAGTGTACACGGGGGATTTTGTGGGAAGCAGTTCCTTCTTGGAAGCCCCCTTCTGGAGAATTTGTTCCCCCCAGTAAACAGAGCATCTTCTAACATTTTCTGTTTCTCAGTGGAATCCTCTAAATAGCACATCTGCTGCCTTTGCTGTTCCCCTGCTCAATGCTGTCCTCCGAGCAGGGCCAGCTGTCCTACCACAGGCTAACTCCTGCACGCTCTCTGGGTCTCTCCTGCCCTTCCTGGGGAAGCAGTCTGCTGTCCGCACATCTCAGCATCACATCCATCTTGGCCGTAGTTTAATCCAACCTTTGGTCACACAGCAACTCTGAGCTTTCTTTATGTGTAGATTAAAAAAAAAAAAAAACTCTGAAGAAAGCCATAGCTTCTTTTACAGTACAAAATGATGTAAGTTTACCATCTGACAGGTTTCTCAAACTCTCTGAAGTTTTTCAAGTACTCCTTCCTCCACATTCCAAACATCTTGAGCTCAGAAAATGACCTCAGCCTAATGGTCTGACTATGTCTCTATGGGTCTCAGTGTTCCTGAGCCCTGATTTGATGATCTTTTCAACACCGCCATCTGACCTTGCTGTGGCCTTCCTTGATCTTTCTCTATTTACTGTCCTGAACCTGAGGCCTATGGCAGGGGCTCAGCTCTCTGTTCCTCTCCATCACCTGCACGTTCATCTCTAAGGATAGATGCTTTCCGTGCTTCCAGCTGGGTCACAGCTCCTCCCTCAGCCCGGGGCCCGTCCCACTGCAGAGAGGCTATCTTAGATCTGGATCTTAGGCCCTCTTCATCTCCAGACTCTCTCACCGCCCCCAATAAAATCTTCAAATGCACACTCTGAAACTATAATCCTCTCATACTAAGTATATTTTAAATAGACAGGCTTTAAAATCTCTTATTTGTTCAACTTCTTACAAATATGAGTGGGCGAAAATAGGTTGTAGAATCACTCCATACATTACAGTGTTTTCTCTTAAGCTTCTTTTCAGCACAGGGCTGAAGATGTAAAGTGCTTCTTAAACTGATAAAATAAAAGTGCGTCCTCAGAGCAGTGCAGCGGCCTCGGAGCCGGGCTGAGTTTCACCCCCACTCAGCGCCCCGCCGCCCCCTGGTGGACGTGCAGATTACTCTGCACTGGGCAGGTGCACAGCCCTGTTGCTCGCAATTAAAGTGACGGCTGTAAAGAACACTCATTTCTCGTCACTGTGGACTCAGAATTAGCAGAGTGCTTTTTAAACATTTTACATGAGATGTCTTTGATGGAGAAAAATCGTACACCAAAAAGTGGTAAGGAAGAGATGGAAGGACAGCGGCGGAAGCTTGGGAAGGGTGGAAGGCTCTGCTCCCCGAGGCCTCCACCCCGAGGGGCCTTCCTGGAGCTTCTCTGGGGAGCATGGATGAAAAGATTTTCCTCTGTGTTGAATTCCAAGCTACATGTGACAACACTGTGGATGAGTATCTCGGAATCAGTTTAGATGATGCATTGTTTTCCATAAAATCAAAAATAAAGAGAGCCCGTGCCCCCATCGCTCAATCTGCTGGGCATTTCTGGCGATGATTGTTTTTGCAGGAATCTGAGGAGGCAGGAAAGTTCATTACTGCTGTGCCGAATGACACGTCCCTGACACATATGCCGGTTTCAGCTCATCCCCAGGTATCCATGGAGAGCTGTCGCCTCTGCTTTTTTCCTCACTGTCGTCACTTCTTACTGCATAACTTGAAAAACAGACCCGTTGTAGGACAGAATGTCACATCCCTAGAGTTTAGAGAGTTACACAGATCCCTGATGGCAAATCCTAAGAGAAGCTGAGCGTGTGAAATCATGCACGGATTTGCAATCTTCCTGCTTCAGGTTATAATTGCATGAATACAGAATTCAATGATCATTAACAAACTTAACGTTTTTGTCCTTTAACGTTTGGGATATTTCTGCCACTTACATTTTATTAGGAATGTTTTTCATTTCCACACAGGGGAGATGACAGATTTTAACTCATCCTTAAGACCCAAACCAAGCATCACTTCTTCTGCAAAGCCTTCCTTAACACAATCTCGCAGAGATTAGGCTGATCTGCAGGCATTAGTGCAATTATTTATATGTCCATTTTCCTATCACTTCATAAATTCCTTGAGGCAGAATTCATATTTTATTCATTTATGCCCTAAAGCCTATTTCAGCACCAAACACAAAATGAATTGTCAAAAAATATTTATTGGATGGATAACACTTGACTATTGATACAAATGAAGTGCCTCACAGAATTATTTTGTAGGGTTGGCACAATTAGGAAATCTGATGATCCGAGGGTTACCTGAGCCAACAGCCAAGGACAGAAAGGCCACCGGCTGGCTTTAGTTTTCTCACCTGCCCTTCCATCCATCAACAAAATGACATCTCCTGTCTTTGGAAGAAAAATTACTACTGTGATAATAAAGATATAAAAATTATCACATATCTAAATTTTACTTTTGATATGTTCTTTAATTAAGGTGTATTATAACTATCTACTAGGGCCATGACAATGCAGAATATTCAAAAATCTTTTCCTCAAAAAAACACATCTAGATAATTAAAAGATGACTCACCTGTCATAGGCTGTATTCAAATATTTTACTAGAAAACCCTAAGTTCAAGTCTAGAATCTAAAATTAATATCTATCCTATAAATCAATAGTAAGGTATCATTTATTTATTTTGATTAAATCATAAACACATAGATCATGTATACATTACTGCATTTATGGGGTATAATGTGCTGATTTCATATAGAATTAGGAATGCTTACATCACATTGGTTAATATATACTTCATCCCTAGCTACTGTGTTAAGACATTTAGACTCTATACTAATAGATCTGACATGTATCCTTGCATTATGCACCATTGGAAGTTCATTGAAATGGAAACACAGTGTTCCATAAGTTGACAGGTACAGATCCTGGAATTGGAATGCCTGTATTTGTAATCCTTCATTCCTACCTCTTGGCCCAGTAATCTTGAGAACATTATTTAACCACTGGATACCTCAGTTTTCTCATATGTAAAATGGGGATTTAATAACTTATGGGGTTGTTCATTATGAGGATGATAAAAAATAACACATTATAGGGGCTCAATATATGTTACGAATTTACGATAGACATTGCCATCTGTGTAAATCTTTGCAAAGAAAAAACACTTCTTAATTCAATCACTATTGGCTGAATAACTTCTGTGTGCCAGACACCCCTGGTAATGGAGTAATGAACAAGACGGCCTTTACTATCAGGAAGCTTAATTCCAATAATGAAAGACACCAGTAAAAAGATGAATAAATACTTTCTGCAGTATAATATTGTCAAAAAGTTTAATGTGCAAGGGGGCAGAATGAAATGGTGTCTGCTCCTTTATACACAGTGGCCTGTGAAGAGTTCTTTGAGGAACATTTAAGGTGAGGCTTGAACAACGTAAAAAGGCAGCACATGAGAATCTCATGGGGCACCAGAGAAGGGAGAGTAGGTACCAAGGTCCTGCAGCTGTGAACATCCCAAGTTCAAAGGGCAGGCAGGCCACCGGCTAAAAACAAGGTGAGCTCAAGGACAAGAGCAGGGGCAGTAGAGTTAGGCAGGGACCTAATCCAAGAACTGGCTGGTTGCCTTGGGGGAAATGTGGTCTTTACTTGTGTGCTGATCTTCGTTCAAAGATAAGTCTGTCTGTTTGTAAAGTAGAGCTGCTGACCCAGGTCCACTGTGAAAGGAGTGTTGGGTTAGATGGGAGTGGTGGAGACAGAAGAGGCAATTTTCACAGTGTCTTTTAAGGTGGAGTGAACAGTGCTCGCTGACAAAAGCGTATAGTCCTGGAAGGAAAGAGAAGGTTCAAAGGTGACTCTCAGAGTCTCTGGCCTGAGCAACTAGGTGGGAGCAGTCCGCATTTATAAAATCAGGAAAACAAAGGAAAAGTTCAGATGGCAAATGTCAGTGTACAAATTTGGAGTTATCTGGTAATGTTTAAGGTAAAATCATGCACTCCAGGTTGGACAGGATCATCTATAAAGGCAAAGACTGTACCCTGAGCACAGCAACATTCAGGGGCTGGAAAAGGAGAAGAATTTCTTTTTTTTTTTTTTTTTTGGAGAGGAGGACAGAATCTCCAGCTGTCACCTTAGGTAGAGTGCCAAGGCGTCATAGCTCACAGCAACCTCCAATTTGGGCTAAAGTGATTCTCTTGCCTCAGTTTTTCTATTTTTAGGAGATATGGGGTCTCACGTTATCTCAGGTTGGTCTTGAGCTCATGAGCTCCAACAACCCACCTGTCTCAGCCTCCCGGAGTGATAGGAATACAGGCGTGAGCCACTCCACCTGGCCAAGAGGGGCAGTCAATGGGGAAGCAAGGAAACCATGAGAGGGTGGTACCCTAAAGGGCACAGGAAGCACAACTTCAAGGACACCAGAGAAGCCCGTCATATTAAGTGCTACCAAGAAACTGACCAAGGTGAAGTCTGAGAAACAGACAGGTTATCAACAAGAATGTGGCAATCAAGTAGTGAGAATAAGAGCTTAATTTGAAGAGCTCAAAGAGAACAACAGGAGGTAAGAAAGTGGAAGTATATATAGACATCCTTTTTTGAGGAGTTTTACTAATGAAATGAGGAAAAATAGTATGAGCGGAACAGCTAAAGAAAATATGATTTAAAGAAACCTATTTTGCAATGGAAGATATGACATGCTATCTCTAAAGGATGACTACTGGATTGAACAGGAGCTAGGAATTCTGCCTCCTTTATGAACACACCTGTGGTGGGCATTCCAAAGGATGTTCATTTCAAAAAATCAGATGTTTAACCTAAATGTAAGCTTTGGGATTCCATAAAGAAGATAGAATAATACTTCTCTTCTTCTGAGCAGCATGTGTGGTGACTGGCACAGACAAAGTAGAATAAACTTTATAAATCTAATAAAACACTGAAGCATTTTTCTTTTTCCATTCTTTGTATTTCTACATTCTAGAACAAGAAATGCCATGCAGTGAACAACTGGCCATTTAGATACAATTGTGGTTATTTTTCCTATTTATGGAAGAATAAATTAAAGTTCCATTTGTTCAAAGAAGTCTCAGCGAATGAGATACTTTAACTCATGAAAAGATTTAGAAATGTGAAAAATTAAGTTGAGACTTTTTCCTCTAGCTTTATGTCAAAACCATCATTTACATAACAGTACAATGAATTGTGTTTCACAAATACCAACTAAATGTGTTTTTAATGATGTTATAATAAACCTAAAGTCTTCAGAGAAGAGTGATGCTGTTAATGTATAATTGTTTCAAACTTGGAAAATAAACCATTTACCCCACCACAATGTTTATCTGCAGATAAATGGCTCATTTTCACCTTGGCATTGATCTGATAGTGGGAAGATACACAACCTTGGTGAAAGGTCTATTACCATTATCTCACATTTTTATCACAAGCATCTGGTTAGGGCTTACTTTCTCCTTCATAAAAAAGAAAATTGGCCATTTCGAGAACCAATAAAAGGGAATCTGTACGAGACAGGCTGCAGCTCCCGTCAGAGTCATCTGTAATATGACTTTTGGAAGTCGCTGGGACCGCCATGGAATACTTTGCTCCCATGGGAATTCAGTGTGAAATTCTACTTCAGGGTCAAATAGATCAGTCCTTGAAAGGAAGAAGTGTCTGTGATGGGGACTCAGAGAACAAATCAAAACAAAGTTCCAGGTTACTCGTACCCACCAATGACTTTTTTTAATAATATAATGACAATTAAGGTCAAAGGATGTATGTGAGGATGGTCTTGAAGAGGTCTGGTGGGAACACGGCCCTCTCGGGGTGAGGCTGCCCTGAGGTGAGAGGTATTTCCGGGTCCCATCCTGGGGCAGGGTCCCAAGACCTCCGGAGCTGGTGGTGATCCACTGAAAAAAGTAGTTAGAAGCAGCGAGAGATAAAGAGACAGGACACATAAAATGGAGTTTTCAAAAGTGGGAAACACAGGTGACCATCTAACTTGTGAGGTCAGCAGAGAGCCTTGAGTTTTTGTTCTACTCAGCTTTTAGTGAAGGCTATTTAGGCTCGTTTAGCCCAAAGGGTAAGCTAAAGAAAGGAGCAAAAACATCAGCAGTTTCTTTGAGTAAGCACGTTAGCTCTTATTCTATCTAAAAGTATTAACTTTAAGAGTGTGAGCAGATTTAAGAAATCCGAAACCTGAGCCTGTGTGTGGGCAGCCTCCCGTCTGTGGTCACGCACAGCTTCCCCAGGGGGAGGTTAATCCTCACTAGTTCACTGTGGAGCAGGTAGCGGGGATGACTCAGGCTTCTCTGCAGAGTCGGTGGAACAGAAGTCTCCTTCTGATCTCTACCCAAAGGTGTCTTCCTCTGTGATAAGAGGGTACACGAGCCCTCCTGTCCATATCTCAGGGCTTGAGCTGTTCCCTTGATCTCTCCCCTGGCCAAGTACAAATCCCCACAATGGGTATTTGCTTTGACTGTTGACTGGGCAGGGGGTGACCTGGTTAGTCTTTTACTCGGGCCTTGCACGCAGCGTCCTCTATGGCCAGTCCTTTTTCAGAGTGTTCACAGACCCAGCAGGGGTGTTTGCAGGCTGTATCCCCAATAGGCCATGCTTCTAGGAGAAGTAGGAAACTGTTCAGATAGGAAACTTAATGGCTGGTTTAAAAGTAAACTAGCTAACCTGTATTTATTCTGCCTTGCTCAGCTGATTTGTCTGTTTTTCCCTGTTTCTGAAAATGTTTTCCTTTGCCAAGAATGGGGTCTTTGGTCCCTATTCTGCCTGCAGGTACCACCTGCACTGTCACCACAGTCGAGTGGTCCCGGTTCACCACCAGCCTTCTGCACCCTTTTCCCTCAACGCCCCCTCGTCAAACCCCCCTGACCCTTGTCACTTTCCCTCAGACGACTCCTTTTGATATTCACGTCCTTCCCTGAAAGCCTATCAGAGAAGCCTGCAGCTGACCAGGGGCACTGTCCTCCAGTCATCACGGGGCCTGCTGAGATGCAGGGCCCATATTCTACACCACTAATTGTCCTTTCTTCACCATGGCCTGAGCCCAATCATTTAAATCTGATCCAACTCTGGGGCCCCCTTAGGATACCAAGTTTCCTGGATTGAAAACCTAAACTACACTAATCCAATCCTCCCTGTGGATTTAGAATTGAAAACTCTCCTGAGGACTAGAACAGCTGTCTGAGTAGAGCTGAGAGAGAAGCTAGGAGGTGGAGTGAGAGATCTGAATGAACCCAAATAAATGAAATCTTCAGGCCTGAGCAGAGAGTGGGAGCGTGCAGATGAAGCCAGTTGGGAGAGAAAAACAGAGCCAAGAAGAGCAGCTGTGAGCGCAGGGGCTGTCCTGCAGGGGGAGCTCCCACCCTCCAGAAACCCTCACTCCCCTCAGGCCCAGCTTCCCGTAGACCCTATTCTGGGATTTCCATCCAATCTCACTACAATAATCCCCTTTGACTTTTAGTATCTTAAATGGGTTTCCACACTAGAAGAAAAAAGTATCTAGCTGGAAGTCAGGTAGCAAATGTAGACAGCTGCCTAAAGTTCTTCAATGGGTTTCATGCTTCGAGAAAAAGAAATTATCTCCCGTTTGTGGCTCTCTGGAGTCAGGTTCTACAGAGAATGGATGTATATATGTCACAAATATTAGCAGTTCTGTGACAACATTAGTCCCAGAATATCAGCCTCAGAGTGGGGCTCAGAGGGACTCAAGGCCACAAACCTGAAACTTTTGTGGCAGAATTCTTTCTTCAGACTTACAAGGATGTTCTTTCTATAAAATATATCCAGGCATTCATGCTTTTGTTGAGCAAGTCAGTCTCCTTACATAATCCTTTCCCAAATTAAAAAACCCCTAAGTGCCCCCCAGAACTTGATTAAAAAGCAATTAATCTCTCATTTTATACGTGGAGTATGAAGGACTTAAACACTGCCTCGTAGGGAGGAAAACAGCAGTGGGACATTATCTCTGAAACCATCTGTAATTCCTGGTTTTACTGTACCAATAGTCAACATTCCTAAAGAAGACAGTATTTTATATTAGTTCTCTGTGTATTCTTGTGAGAATTCTCAATGTCATAGATGTTAAAGTATATTAATATTGGAATGTTCTCTTGAAACAAATATGTCAAATCACAGTATTTTTTTACACAAATCATTGAAAGATTTCACCAAATCTGACTGAATTTGGGCATCAGCCCAAAGACTGAACTTTACAGAGATGTGGAATCAATTTCAAGAAGTACTAAGGTTAAAAACTTGAACCTGAATAATGATGAGGTCTCTGTACAACTAAAGCACACCTTTGTGCAGGGCATAAAAAACCTTGAAAAGAGCTATAGATTGTGTAAGAAGTTGAATAATTTAAGTATAGTGGTGTCTCTTAAATGTGACTTATATAAATCTCAAAAGGCTTGTTTCTACCATATATTTTAAGCCATGTTAACTGCCAAATCCATATAGATTCTGAAAACCAGCAGTTGTACATCAGTAGTGAGTGTTACACTGGAGGCTGTGATGGAGGCCCCAGCGGCCTTCGGTACCCATGTTCCCTCATTTTCTCCCCTAATTCAGCTCCAGTTTTGTTCTAAGCAGCGACATGCCCACTTAAACAACCATATTTACCAATGTTCCTGCATCTAGACAGGGCTAACTTCTAACCAATAAGATGCAGGACGTGTGTGAGCCTTCCAGGAAGACTGGTTTAAAGAAAGTAACCTCACCCCAAAGACGCAACCATAAGACTCCTAGAAGTCATAAAAAAATACAGTAATGTCTCAGGATATAAAATCAATGTCCACAAGTCAATTGCTTTTGTATATGCCAATAGCAGCTAAGATGAGAGGCTAATTAAGGACACAACTCCCTTCACCATAGCCCCAAAGAAAATGAAATACCTAGGAAGAAACCTAACAAAAGAGGTGAAGGACCTCTATAAAGAAAATTATGAAACCCTAAGAAAGGAAATAGCAGAGGATAATAACAAATGGAGAACATACCATGCTCATGGCTGGGAAGAATCAGCATTGTTAAAATGTCTATACTGCCCAAAGCAATCTAGTGATTCAACACCATCCCTATTAAAGTACCAACATGTACTTTCAAGAGTTGGAAAAAATGATTCTTCATTTGGTATGGAACCATAAAAATCTCCATATAGCTAAGGCAGTTCTTAGTAATAAAAACAAATCTGGGGGCATCATTATACCAGACTTTAGCCTATACTGCAAGGTCAAAAAGCATGGAACTGGCACAAAAACAGAGACATAGACATTTTGAATGGAATAGAAAACTAGGAAATTAAACTAACATCTTACAGCCACCTAATATTCGATAAACCAAACAAGAACATACACTGGGGGAAAGACTCTCTATTCAATAAACGGTGGTGGGAGAACTGGATATCCACATGTAAAAGACTGAAACGGGACCCACACTTTTGTCCACTCACTAAAATTGATTCGAGATGGATAAAAGATCCAATTCTAAGGCAAGAAATGATAAAAATCCTCAAAGAAGGCATAGGAAAAACACTGGAAGATATCAGCCTGGAGAATACTCCTGTGGCAATTGCAATTGCAACAACAAAAATAAACAAATGAGACTTAATGAAACTGAAAAGCTTCTGTACAGCTAAGGAGACAACAACCAAAGAAAATAGACAACCTACACAATGGGAAAGGATATGTGCATATTTTGAATCAGACAAAAGCTTGATAACTAGGATCTATGGAGAACTTAAATTAATCCACGTGAAAAAAGCCAATAATCCCATATATCAATGGGCAAGAGAGATGAATAGAACTTTTTCTAAAGAAGACAGACGAATGGCTAAGAAACATATGAAAAAATGCTCATCATCCCTAATTATTAGAGAAATGCAAATCAAAACCCCCCTGAGATATCATTGAAACCCAGTGAGAATAGCCCATATCACAAAATCTCAAAATTGCAGATGCTGGCGTGGATGTGGAGAGACGGGAACACGTTTACACTGCTGGAGGGACTGCAAACTGATACAGCCTTTCTGGAAGGAAGTGTGGAGAACCCTCAAAGAACTCAGGCTAGACCTCCCATTTGCAATCCCATTACTGGGCACCTACCCAGAAGGAAAAAAAATCCTTTTATCATAAGGACACTTGCACTGGACTATTTATCATACCTCAATTTACAATAACCAAAATGTGAAACCAGCCTAAATGCCCACCAACCCAGGAATGGATTCACAAGCTGTGGTATATGCACACTATGGAATACTGTTCAGCCATTAAAAAAATGGAGACTTTACAGCCTTTGTATTAACCTGGATGGAAGTGGAGCACATTATTCTTAGTGAAGCATCACAAGAATGGAGAAGCATGAATCCTGTGTACTCAATTTTGATATGAGTATAATTAATGACCTACATTAATTAGTACATGGTGGGGGAAAGAGAGGGAAAGAATGAGGGAGGGGTGAGGAAAAGGAAGAGCAGAGAGAGGGATGGAGGGAAGGGGTCTCAGCACCTACTGGGGGCAAGACACAATTATAAGACGGACTTTACCTAACAAATGTAATTAGTGTAACCTGGTTTCTTGTATCCTCAATGAATCGCCAACATTAAACAAAAAAGGGAGGGAAAAAAAAAAGCGACCTCAGCAGTTTTGCTCCTCCCCTCCCCCTCCCGGATGCCTGGAACTCACTCTGATGGCCGAGCATACAACTATCTCCATGAGGAAGGACGTGACCTTGCAATTGCTATAGTAGCCCTTGGCTTAATTTACATAGGAGAGAAATAAGCTTCTGTTTAACTTCACTGTTGTATGGTGTAATCTTAAATTAAAGCAAATCCTAACTGCTCCCTAGCCTAACACCCACCAGGCACTCTTCTGGGCCTACAGCACAGGAGGGCAGAAGAGAAATCGAAGGTCAGAAGTACTTTTGAAAAACAAAATGTGCACTTATTCATCTCCTGTCTGAATTTTCAGTTCTTGTTTTTTAAGTCATCATTTGAATGAACAAAAAAAAATTATCATATAAAAATATGACATTTGCATAAAAACATGAAACTGTACCAAAATTTACTCCAAAATATTTCTTTTGTACTTATGATGAGTATATAATGTTTCATTAATTGTAAAATATGGATGAAGTTCATTTTCCCTGTTGGAGATCTTTAAAATCATCTGTATCTAGAGAGAGTAATGTGTGTATACACGTGTGTGTTTGTGTGTTCACAGTATATTTTTTTTCCTGGCTAGAAAGCTTCGTCCACGTTGCTTCCTTCTGACAGAAGTAAGAGAACATAGAGAGTCTCAGAATTACGTTTCCATTACTGTCGCTCTATAATCTGTGTATCTGAAAAAAGAAACCCCATCAATCAATTAATTCTTTTCATTTTAAACATAACTGTCACTGCGTGGAAAACATTAAGAATATTCTCTTCCCTTCTCCTTGACTATAGAAGACATTTGCATTAAAACAGGAGGATCTTTATTTCCTTGGAGTTCATCTATGCCTGCTGCTTATTCCCCAGCTAAAGGCGTAATCCTGTTTGCAACATCATAATCATTTACCCAGCAAACAATCAGGGCATCACTGACAAAGAATCATGACTTTAGGTGAGGGCTAAATGGAAGGCACAGATGAACTCTGAGGAAATAAACATTGTTTCCATGCAAATTTAGCTAATAATAAATAACCGGGGATGAAAATTGTGATGAAACAGAATAACCTAGAAAACAGATTTGTGGAGGTATAGATAGTATGTTTTTAAATTTTTCTTCTCTGTAAATATAATATGCAGGCTGTTTATAAAATGTTGATACAATTTTAATATTTAAAAATGTTGAATTTACACATGATAGAAGAAAGCTACTAATATCGATATACAGAACAAGATTTTATGAAATGAATTTAGATATCTAGCTTTTAACATAAACACCAGCTTCATATATATTGTTCAATCTAATTGTTTAGCACCCTGAAAGCATTCTCCACTTCTGATATTGAGTGATTTTCGTGGATCATTTATATCAACTTAACCCCAAATTCACTTATTGATCCGACATTAATTTGTCTGAATATTCAAGGTTTTTGACATAAACTCATGAAAAATGATAATAGGACTAGCAGAGCTCTTCCCGGTTCCAAAGTATCATTACTTCATTTGATTCTCGCCACATCCCTTTGAACTAAGTTAAGTCACTATCTGTTTTGCCGTTGAGTGATGGAGAGATACATTAAATAAATGTCTTCCACCTAGTAATAGTATAACATAGTAACTTGAAGACAGACTCTGTGTTTTTCTCCCTACATATATCACGTTGCCTCTGCTTGAGAAAGTTAGGGACAGAAATGGCTTCTCAGATCCTGCACATTCATTGACTCATGCGACGAGCCCTTGGTCTGAGCTAGTCCCCTGCGAGAGGCTCAGAGCACAGAGGCAAACACACTCTGCTGAAATGTATAGTTGGTTGGGGACACATCTTCAAAAACACGTGCATGTATTAATAATTATAAGTATTAAAAATTAGGATACAATGAGAAAGAATTAATTTGGATAGAGATCAGAGAAAGCCTCTTTGAAAGGTATGTTTTGAGATATAAGAAGTAAGAAATGGAATGTGGGAAAACCAGGGTGAGATTGGCATTGCTCTCTGCTCTTGATCTTTCCAAAAATTGATTCAAAAGGAAGCACCCAGAGAACTGGTTTTCTTTTCTATTTTAAGAGACAGAGTCTTACTTTGTCACCCTCAGTAGAGTACTGTGGTGCCACAGCTCACAGCAACCTCAAACTATTGGGCTCAAGCGATTCTCTTGCCTCAGCCTCCCAAGTAACTGGGACTACAGGCACCCGCCACAACAGCCCAGCTATATTTTTGTTGCAGTTGTCATCATTGTTGTTTAGCTGATCCTGACTGGGTTCAAATCCCCCAGGCTTGAGGCAAGTGGCCAGCGCTGTAACCACTGTGCTACAGGTGCTGAGCCAGAACTGTTTTTCTGAATCACAGCCTTACTTGAAATGTCCACAGAACTATTACGGAGGTGAAGACATTTTGTAACATGAATTTGCTCAAGAAGTATTTTCTGTGCTGCTCACATATAAGGTACAACACAAAGTGATCTCAGGAGCAGCAGGCACCACTGGCCGGCACTGGGCGACACGCCCAGGGGCCCTGGAGTGAATGACCGCAGTGGACATCTAACAATGTCTCCATCATGTACCCTTCCAGAGCTGTGAGACGCAGCACGTCCTGTGACACCACAGCCCTGGGCGAGTCTGGGGAGATGCTCGTAAGGTCCAACACACACGGAAAATCATGTGTTCCTATCCAGAACTAGTATGTGGCTGGACTCTTCTGGAATATCTGCAACTCTCAATTCCACAGTCCTTTAACAGCAATTTTAAGTTTGAGCTTCAAAATCTAAGAACATGTTGTAGCTTCCTCAGGCAAAGGCTCTAAGCTTATTTAGGTTTTCTCTCTCCACTAGACTAACGGCCACAAAACTGAGGAACTTCCCTAAATGTATGGTTGGGGGAAGCAAATAAAGGCAGAAGGGGTCTGCTGTCCTCTGCCACCCCGTACCCTCACGTCTCGTTTCAATGTCATGTTGGAAATCAAGTGGCAAAGTCAGTGGCACACTCTTTATCTCAAATTCTGGCCAGAGATGCACTGATGGCAATTAATTATCAGCTTAATATTCCTTCCAAAATTCTTGTACTGTAAAAGATAATGACATTGCATAAAATTTTCTTCTGAGCCAGTTCATAAAATATTCAAGCTATGGCTGAATACAAGAAGAAACGGTGGTGGTTTAATCCTTCCTTAAAGAGAACAGGATGGCCGCGTCTCCCCCTCCGTCTGAGAGAAGCACTGGGGTTTTGCAAAGTGCACCCGGAGGAGTAATTTCCTTTTTTCATCAGAAAGAACAGGAGGATGTTGTCTTCGAGCAAAGGAGTAAGGAAAAAAAAAATCAAGAAACTTTAAAAATTTGCTAAAATAAAAAATACTTTCCCACATTAATGGGTAGACAGGCACTCCCCCATTTTAACTACAGATACTAAAATGCAGAAAGGCCTGGGAACAAGACACCAAGGGGGCCTGTGACACAGTGATGTAGACCAGAGTGACTCACTTTTTCTTCCTATGGCGCTGGGATACAGGAAGCGGTAAGAGGACAATAAAAATTACTGAGGAGTCAACCTCTTTTGAAAGACATTTCTTTCTTTTACAATATTTTATTTTGATTATCTTATTGGCTTTTTTGCTTGTTTATTGCCCATTTATATGAATCATTTCAATAAAAGGTGTTTATAGATAAAAAGACACAGAAGGGGCTGCAGGTGTCTTCACCATCATTCACTGACCTGTCAGCACATGGTGTATGTGAACCTCAGGACAGTTCACACTGCCATGGGGAAAGGATCAAACACAGATTTACACTGAGCAACTCAAAGTCTTGTACAGAAAATTACTAATAACTGGCACCCATAGCACAGTGGTTACAGCGCAGGCCACATACACCAAGGCTGGGAGGTTCAAACCCTGCCGGGGCCTGCTAAACAACAATGACAATGGCAACAAAAAAATAGCCGGGTGTTGTGGCGGGCACCTGTAGTCCCAGCTACTGGGGAGTCTGAGACGAGAGACTCACTTAAGGCCAAGAGTTTGAGGTTGCTGTGAGCTGTGAAGCCACCAATGCCACAGCACTCTACCCAGGGTGACAGTTTGAGACTCTATCAAAAAACAAGAAACAATGGAGTGGTGTCTGTGGCCCAGCGAGTAGGGCGCTGGCCCCCTATACCAAGGGTGGTGGGTTCAAGCCCAGCCTCGGCCGAACTGCAAAACAAACAAACAAAAATAGCTGGGCGCTGTGGCGGGCGCCTGTAGTCCCAGATACTCGGGACGCTGAGACAAGAGAATCACCTAAGCCCAAGAGCTGGAGGTTGCTGTGAGCTGTGTGACGCCACGGCACTCTACCCAGGGCGATAAAGTGAGACTCTGTCTCTACAAAAAAAAAAAAAAAAGAAAGAAAAGAAAGAAAACAATTCCTAATACAGAATCATGGAATGAGGGAGCGCCTGGGCCTCGAGCCGTGTTCATGTTGTGCTGAGCACCCAGCCAACCTTCGGGGCATTGCTCTAATGACAACAAACCCCAGAAGAGGAGATTCTCCTAAAATGTCACAAATTGACAACATCAAAACATCCCTCCACATCTCCTCCTCTTTCTTAAGCCTTGAATTATAAGACTGCTACGCACATCACTGGACAGCCGGAGCTGGGGGATGTGCCCACAGCAGAAAAACCCTTCCTTCGACTGTCCCACCCGGCCTTGTTTCGACACATTAGGATTCTCCAGAGAAACACAGCCAGTTGCAGTTTGGGGGCTACAAAGTCCAAAATCTTCAGAGGGTTAGTCTGCAGGCTGGAGATGCGGGGAAGAAAGGATGTTGCAGCTCAAGGTTGGGGGAAGTTTGGAGAGAGAATTCCCCTCACCCCGGAGGACCTCAGTTGTTTTTGATTTTGTGTTTTTTCTCAAGGCCTTCAAGCTAATTGAATGAGGCCCACCCACCTTATGGAGAGTAATCCGCTTAACTCAACATCTACGGATTTGAGTTAAGCAGACGGAACGTTAACCTCATCCAAATGTCTTCACAGAAATATCTAGCATACAGTTGGCCCTTGAACGACACAGGTTTGGGCTACACGGGGCTCACTTAATTGGGGGATTTCCTTCCCCTCCACCCCTGCCGAGACACCAACGCCAGGACTTGTACTTCCTCCCCTTCCTCAGCCTGTTCAAGGTGAAGATGACAACCGTCTTTATGATGATCCACTCTCAATAAATGGTAAAGAAAGTTTCTTTTCCTTGTGATTTTCTTAGTAATATTTCCTTTTCTCTCATTTTATTGTAAGAACATAGTGTATAATATATAAACATACAAAATACAGTAGAACTTCTGTAAGCTGACCACTCAAGGGACTGCAACCAACTGGTCAACACGTGAAGGTGGTCAGCATGGGGAACGAGATCTTCTATACTGACACGTACAAGAGATGCTTGTCTAGTCTGTGAACATTGGGTCAACTTAAGGAGGTGGTAAGTGTAAGGAGGAGGTCGGCTATGGAGGCTCTACTGTATATTAACTGTCTATTTACGTAATCAGCGAGGCTTCCAGTCAACAACAGACTACTATAAGTAGTTAAGTTTGGGGGAAGTCAAAAGTAAGCCACAGATTTTTGACTATGCAGGGGGTTGGCATTGCTAACGCCAACTATAATGTTTGACCAAAGACCTGGGTGCTGTAGACCAGCCAAGTTGACACATGAAATTAACCACTATCTGGAGCTCTGAAAAGACAATGCTTTGAGACTTCCCCGTGTTTTCCTGGAACAAAGTATGGCAAATACTACATCCACTTTATTTTGGATCTTCTTTTATTTTCCCAGCATCAATTTTTTTAAGCTACCAGAATTTTTATAAATATCAAAAGCCCTAAGATAAAATATAATTACAGAATTACGTGATGATATCTGACTGGTATGCATTGGCTGTCAAGTGTATACTTTGGTTGATGACGTAAGTGTTAGGCAGGGATCCAGGTGGAGAGGGGCAGATGGTATCAGGAGACACTTTGTCTACAGTAGGAGGAACAAATTGAGCAGGGGGCTTCCAAGAAGCAAATGATGTGTCAAGGGGGCTTCCCAGCACTGACCAGATGCTTGGTCTATGCCAGGGGATCTCCAAGGACTGACAAACAGAAAGACGCAGAGTGGGGATGTGATCAAGGCCACAGGAAAGGGTCTTTGGAACATGCACACAGTTGAGGTAACAGTGTCAGTAAGTGAACTACTGGCCCCATTAACATAGCAAAAATCACACCTGCCAGAGCCACGAGTTTATAAATGCCACAGCAACACTCAGAATTTACCTTATAAAGTTAAGAAGTGGGGAAGATTACCCCCTCTGGGAACTCTCCACCCCTTTCCCAGAAAACTCATGAATATTCCACCAGTAGCTTAGCATATTATTAGTGATTAGCATAAAAGGACAGGCCCTCACCCTGGGAGGTGCTGTTCCTTATTGAAACTCTCTTTCAGCTTCCAGAGTGCACAATGCTTTCTAGACTATGTCCTGTGCTTTAGTGACGTTGGTGCTGTGCCTGCTTGCACCTGCTGGTCTGCTCATTTGCTCCATCGACCCAGCCCCACTAAGCATTTTTCAGTGTGGGAACCAAGAACCCGGGAACATAGATATGACTGACATCTAGGCCCCACCCCTGACATAATCATTTAAAATATAACTGAGCAATGAATATTACTTTAAATACAATCATGTTCTATTGTATGGTAGATTTTGTAGACAGTTTTATCTGCTTTTTCCCAAAAATTCATCAAATTTGACTATCATTATCTGAAATATTGATTAGTCCTCGACATACAATATGTCATTGGAAAGAAAAAGCATTTAAACTTGTAATTTTGCTGACTTTTATTAGTTTTTAAGCTTTGAAACATCAGACACATTAATAATCAAAATGTCTTATACCTAAACACATAGAATGACTTGGTTATTTTTCTCAGTTGTTTACTTTAGGTACAAAATAGAAAAAGTAATGAATAGTCATTAAGTACTGTTTGACCAAGGTAGTGTGATGACATGGTGCTTGTCAAGAAATTCTTCTTCCTCTTCATCTGTACTGCTCTCAGAAAAGGAGAACAAAGACTGAATTTCAGTATGTCTTCCCGAAGAGCTGAAAATACATCACGAAATCAATACACAGTATACAGAGCCAGTTTTCAACTCTTCATTTTTCTTCTGATCAATACTGCACACGCGGAAGTTATTGGAAGCCGGCAGGTGTGAGGGGACTGTGTAAGACGGGGGCCGTAATTTTCAATGTGCCCAATACCCCAATTTTCCTTTTAATGAGAAATTCTCCTCATTCTCCCTTTCCCAAGAAATAAAGCCACAGTGAACCAAGGAGAGGTTTGGTGCTCTCTGGTTGTGTCCTTCTCTGATGATTCAGAAGGCACTTTGGAAACTTGCTGAGCCTCAGGGCCCTCACCAAGAGCATTCATCACTACGCCGGCCGTTTAATACAATCCCGATGAGTAGGCTTCCAGACAGAATCGCCTCTTTTGTGTACAGTAAATTAGGAGAATACAGATAGCTGGTCAAGATGTGCCAAAGCAAAAATCAATGACAGCACTTAGTTGTTATTGTGTCGTAATGTATCGTATCGTATTATATTGCCTTGTGCTTTGTGGTATTGTGTTGTTTTTGTTTTGTGGTAGCGTGTTGTGTTGTGTGGTATTTTGTTGCATTGTGCGCTATCATGTTGTGTGGTATGTTGTGTGGTCTTGTGTTGTGGTATCATGTTGTGCAGTGTGGTGTTGTGTTGTGTTTTGTGGTATCATGTTGTGTGTGTTGTGTTGTGTGGTATTATGTTGTGTCCTGTCATGTTGCATTGTGTGGTACCCTATGTGTTGTGTTTGTTGTGTGGTATCGTGTTGTGTGTGTTACATTGTGTGTGTTGTGTTGTGTGGTACTGTGTTGTGCCGTGTCATGTTGCATTGTGTGGTACCCTGTTGTGTTGTGTTTGTTTTATGGTATCATGTTGTGTTGTTGTGTGGTATCATGTTGTGTTGTGTGGTATCGTTTTGTGTTGTGTGGGATCACGTTGTGTGGTATCCTGCTGTGTTGTGTTTGTTTAGTGGTATCGTGTTGTGTTGTGTTGTGTGGTATCACGTTGTATGTGCTGTGTTATGTGGTATCATGTTGTGTTGTGTGGTAGCCTCTTGTGTTATATTGTGTGGTATCGTGTGTGTTGTGCTGTGTGGTATCCTGTGGTGTGGTATCCTGTTGTATTGTTTGGTATCATGTTGTGTGTGTTGTGCTGTGTGGTATCCTGTTGTGCTGTGTGGTATCCTGTTGTGTTTTGTGGTATCATGTTGTGTGTGTTTTGCTGTGTGGTATCCTGTTGTGTTTTGTGGTATCCTGTTGTGTGTGTTGTGCTGTGTGGTATCATGTTGTGTTTTGTGGTATCATGTTGTGTGTGCTGTGCTGTGTAGTATCCTGTTGTGTTTTGTGGTATCATGTTGTGTGTGCTGTGCTGTGCTGTGTGGTATCCTGTTGTGTGTGTTGTGTTGTGAGGTATCGTGTTGTGTGTGTTGTGCTGTGTGGTAGCCTGTTGTGTTGTGCTGTGTTCCTGAGGGGTGAGAGGACGTAGGGGAGCTCTAGAACACTGGTGTCTGAGGTTGACACAGGTATTGGTGGGAGAACAGAGAGAAACAGACACAGCTCAGCTTTTCTGGTCCTAGAGATATATAGAACTAAATGCCACTGAATAATACCAAATGTTTCCCCGTGATGAAAATAACTGTTCTTCAGATTCTGTTTTCTGCCCAACACTGGCTGAATCGGTTCTTAAACTCTCACCTGTGGACCAGCGCAGATGTGTGGTAAGATTTCACTGCTTCAAGACAATGAAAGGACAAGGTCGAAACATTTTTGTGACATTTCGAATGTTTAAGGAATGTGCTTCATTGTGTTAGTATGTTCCTTCTATATTTTTAGTATGCCTTAAAATGCCTTTTGTTTTATGAAATGATGGTGAGTGTACATGTAGGTTAGTTTTTAATGACATTATTGGAGAAACAAAAACAGCAACCTCACATCCATCCATTCTCTAAATGTAACTGATGTTGGACAGGAAGAAATCCAAGAACCAGCACTAAATCATTTCCTCCATCAGAACAAATTAACAAACTCTTGATTCCCCTTACTGCAGAATTAGACTTCAAACCAATAAAAGGAATTTATAATATAAACAATTTTTAATTTAAATTTATTTTAGTCCTTCTAGAAGAAGCCCTCTGCCCTCCTCGAGGAGTTACAGAATGCCAATAATGACTGACACAGTGGACTACTTTCCTGAGGCATTTATAAATATCGCCCATATTCCTTACAAACTGATGGCCGTCCCTTACTTGAGGAAAGAACACAATTATGCAAATTAAAATATGATATTGTTACTGTAGGCTTGGTTTTAAGAAAGATACTTAATATTCTAGTCTAAAAACTATTTACATTGGCTAATATTCCATTAATACAAAATATTGAAATCATTGAGTTAATTAATTCATTATTAAGCTAATTAATTCAGTAAGGGAACTGTTCTTTTTCAATATAAGAAGAAATGCTGAGGATTATTCAGCATTCTGAATATCTTTCCATTTTTACGATATACGTTATGCAGCAGAGAACTATCTCCTCGTCTCAAAGTGACAACTCTACAAGCCCTTCACTAATAAACCTGACAACAGGTCAGCCGAGGACCCAAATAGCGTAAAAAGAATGTTCACAGGGAGTGTACATACAAGAATGAATTTTCTTTATACAGTAAAGATAACTATCTCTGGCTTGTCAAAATTTTATTACACACTTTATATTAAAAAATGAGGCTTAACTTACCTCATTTCCTCCACTCCACAGGGCTCCCTTGCTTCTGAGGTCTCAAGGAGAGCTGTGGACATCTGAATTATGTCCCCTGAATGGTCGCCGAAAGCTGGTAGCTCTTCTAAGGTTAGGTTGTAATTTTTTTCTGAAAGATCTGAAATATTTTATTTCAGGCATTGTCAACACATAAAATCTAGAAACAAATGCACAGCATCTGGTGCGGGAGGTTTATCTAGTGCAATCTGTGGGCAGTGCAGAGGGGGCCGCACAGATCTGTGACCAGTCGTCATGTTTCTGGTAGTTGTGGGGTAGGGCAGTGTGGTATGATCTGAGAGTCCAAATTAGGGCATGGATATCAAATCACCTCGATCGTATTAAATTCTAACTATACGTTATACTTATGGAATGTGTCAAATCCCCCGATAAGTAATAAAATTTCCAAGAAAACCAAGTGATCTTCGTTAAAGCTAGAATACCATGTGCTCTTCAACGCGCCTGCATGCTGGAGATGTTATTATAATGTCTCTTTTTTTTCTTCTAAGGAACAAAAGCTTTACCCCTCACACAGTCTAAGGGAAAGGTTAACCTTGGCAAAGCTGCTTTTTCCTTTTTGGCTTCCTTGCTTTGTTGGGATAGATAATAACTGTTTGCACTTGAAAGAGGAGAGGCCTTTGAACTTCTTCCTTTTTTTTTTTTTTTCTTTGTGAAGCTAGGCTATGATTTAAACCAGGTACAGATGAACAATGCACATTAAATAAATAAAGTATTTAGGTAGACATTATCTTTATGTACACCAACAAAAATTTGAGTATGGAAATAAATATCATTAGTATTTTAGAAAAGTTTTAATGCTCTTGTTTTACAATCGATAAAGTTGCAAAAGACATTTAAACTTCTCGTAAGGTTATACTGTGAATAATTTGAAAATTGCCAAAATTATTGAGTGCTATTCGTCCCTTTATTCATATGAAAGTGACAAGTAAATGTCCTCCTAGGCAGAAAGACCAAACAGCAAACCACATGTGTTCCATACCGGATTGAGCAGTTTGTTCGTTTTGGCGGTTAGTATCAACCTGAGGTTTTCAGTAAGGAGAGAGTCTGCTACTAAAAGTAAATTAGATTATTTATACTGAACTATGGACCTCAGTACATTTATACATGGAAATGCCCTTAAAATTATTTAGCCTAGTGACTTCACAATTAGGATGCACAGATGAATTCAGTAAGCTCAGGAAGGGACCCTGCTCTTAGGGAGTACATCAGTACGGGGTGGTGAGGTGAACAAACCTGGCCCGCTGTGCCTGCTTTGTGCCTCCCCTGTGCACACGCACAAGGAGTCTTAGACAGCTACCTGCTGGCCCAGAGCCGCAGTCACTAACCCCAAGGAGAAACTAAGCACCTGCCCAGTCCCCCTCATGGAGCCGCGAGCGAGGTCACATGAAGCAACATTACATACAGAACAATCAGCAATCGTTCCCACTCATTAGGTAATTTCATAGTCCTCTTATCAATTTTTAGTGTATAGATTTTCACTTGCGTGTTCACCCAATTTGGGTTCTGCAATTCCAAGGCAGCCTAAAGCAAAAAGATTGATACGCTAGCCTTTCTTAACTCAGTTTTCTTTACGAGGATGATGTAGTTTGCAAAGCGTTAATTCTGATTAGTTAGAATGTTCACAATTAGTTACTTGATGGTTGACTATGAACAGAGTCTCCAGCTACACAAAAAGCCATGGGCTCCCTGTTGTAGTTCACTGACCGTCTGGCAACATCAGCTGCAATCAGGTAGATTTCTACTATTTCTTATTTAACAAAACTGCTTTCTGCTTTCCCCTATGTAATTACTTAGCTCAGTTATCTACTTGTGGACTCCTACAAACATAAGTTTTCCATGGGAATTTAAGTACCATAAAGATGCTTACACCACAAATCAAAGGAGCTTGCAACAAATCATTTTTAACTATGGAAGAAGCAAATGCTCCAAAGTATATTACTGATACTTTTCCTTACTGCATATTTTCTAATATTTTCCAGATTCTCCAGGCTATAACAATGTCCCCAAACTGAGTGCTTTAGTGACTGATATGGTTTGGGTATTTGCCCGTCCAATTCTCATGTTGAAATTTACTGACACTGTTGGGGTAAGACCTTGGGCCTGGGCCAGCTCCCTCATGAATGGCTCCAGGCCCTCCAGAGATGCTGCCTGAGTCCCTGCTCTGCTGGTTCTTGGGAGAGCTGGTTGTTTAAGAGTGTGAGGTCTCTCTTCCTCCCTCTCTCAGCATGTGACACATGTGTGCCCCTCTGTTTTCTGCCCTGACTGGGAGCTCCCAGAAGCCCTCCCCAGAGTGCCAAGGTTCTTGGACAGTCTGCAGAACCAGGAGCCACATAAACATCTTTTCTTTGTAAATTACTCAGTGTCAAGTATTTTCTTTATAGTAATGCATAGAATTGCAATAAGTTAGTAAATAGGTTATACAATATCTTGAGCTTATTAAGTGAACCACTGTAGTGTTATTTACAAAGGCATTTGTGGAAGGAATAACAAACGGCATGAACTATGTATAATCTAAATCAACCATCAGAAAATCTTATTACATCGATCCTATTTTTATTCTCATTATCCATAGGTAGTATCTGATGTGAAGACAGATTAAGAAAATAATCTACTCAACTGGATGAAGCTAGAAAGTGGTGGCATCGAGGTTCAAAGCCAGACCCTGGGGCCTAGGGGCCTGCTGTCATCACCCTGCTTTGCTCAGTCTCCTTCTTCACCAGAAGGTGACACCTGCAGCCTGTGCATTCACATACATCTGCCCCCACCCGTGACTCCTGAAAGGACACCAGTGTCAGCTGTGGCATCTGAATCAAAGGAGAAACACTTCACTTAGCGCAGTGATTTCCTATCTGTCGGTCTCACTGCTCCTTGGCAGACTTGTTTTTCACAGAACTGAGAAAGAGGAAGTGTATATGTCTTAGAACTATCAGGAAAGATTAATAAATCAGAAGAGCTGCTGCTCACAAAGCACAGCTTTCACAGGGATGTGAATATATTTACATTTGCATAAGCAGCAGATTGTGTGGCTGTGTCTGTGTGAGTCCAAACCTCATGAAGTTATTTCACTTTGTACCATGAGTAGGGAGAGGTGGATGGAGTTTCTCTGCCCAGTGATGCTAAACAGACCCCAAAGGTATTATTTAAAATCAGGGACTTTTCTGCAGTGAGCCTTTATTTCCCATTAGCCCGTGCACCTGCCTGACTGCGGGGCTGATTCCATTGATGAGTCTCCTCTTCCTGTCTCAGAGCTCCAGGTGAGACTCTTAAAAAGCTGTGCATTCTTCTAGAGCTAGTCCTCCCAAGAGCAAATTCATTCCTGGGTGAAGCCTGTCGAAGTGGCTGCCTTCAGCTGCTAAACCACCAAAAGGTCCTGGCTATGCACACGCTACCTGGGACACGCTTGTTTCTTGCTTTCATATAGAAAAGGTTACGTGTTCTAGTGAAAGAGCTAGTGCGTGAGAAAACACGTGATATGGGGAAAAGTGAAACACAGTAACAAGGGGAAAAACTGAAGAAATTGAAAGACCAGAATGGTTGAAAAAGATTACTTTTTGTAAAAAATTTACAAATTTATTAATTTTCTTTCATGTGTAAATAATGGAATTTACCAACTTATCAAATTAAGAAGCCCTTCAAAAATTAAAAATTAAGGTGGCACCTGTGGTGTAGGGCACCGGCCCCATATGCTGAAGGTGGTAGGTTAAAACCCAGCCCCAGCCAAAACTGCAATAATAATAATAATAATAATGATAAAATTAAATAATTTAACTTAAAAATTGTATGGTTACCCTCTTAGAACCAGTTCAAACCTGACATACTTCATTTCAGACTTAGCCTTTAATGCGAGAATTACTTCCAAAAATATTTACACTTGATTTTTATTAATTTAGAATAAGGCAAAGGAATTGATAGGTAAAGATGCATCATCGACTCTCCTCCCCCAATTCTCAGTGAAATTAATATAAAAAGCAGAAAGACAGAAATAAAGTAAAAAAGCATGAAAGGACCAAAGAATAGAAGAGACACAAGAATGCATCATCAGCTTTGACAAAGAGATCAAGACGCCCCCCTGTGGTGTGGCTCAGAGCTGCACCTCCTGGCCCCACCTCCAACCACTACACAGACTCCAAACCTGGAATGGGAAAGGGAGGGTCATTGAAAGCACTGACAAAATCACCAATCTCACACCGATTTGGAGAAAAGTAGGAAAAGAAGTGACGAAAAACATTCTTTTCAGAGGCCTTAAATACCCAGCACAAGAGCTTAGCAAAGGCAAAAAAAAAAAGCAAACCTGTAGATGTCAAGAACATACCTGAAATCAGATTGAATGAATTTTGACGTTTAATAAAACCTAGAAAAGGAGAACAAGTCAGGGTCTCCCCACAAAGCAGGCTGAGATCCCCGTCCCACCTTCCTCCCCGGGCCTTCAAACTGGCAGATCACAGCAGAGGGCAGAACTCTCCACCCCCCCCCCCCCCCGCAAAATAGCTACAAAGGAAACATTGATGGTCTCAGCATGGATGGAGAGGATTTGGGGGAAAATGTAGGTTCAACTATGTCAGCAACAATAGAGATAGAGGTAACATCATTCATAAAACACAAGGATAGGAAAGATACAAAGAAATGAAACTACTAGCTCTGTAAACAAAAAAGAATGCAGGAATTGATAACACGTAAAGGATGATGAAATAAAAGACTTATTTGGTCGGAAAAAGCAGCTCATGACCATAATAAAATTTTCCTCAAGTTCATTGGCTAAAAGGACATAAATGAAAATAAACTTTTAAACCAATTTCAAAACGAATCTCCAAGATCAAGCAGCAGCATGCCAAGCATCAAAGGAGAAGTAAGTGAACAGCCACCTGTTCCTAGATTGTTCCCTGTACCAGAAACAACAAGCTGTAATAACTACCATCGGGATACTGTTTACAACACTCAATGTGCCCCATGGGTTAGATGACCGCGCTGTACTGATGTTAAGTTTCCTGATTCTGATCATGGTACCATGATTATGTAAGAGAAGGTCCTTGTCCTGTGGCAATGCATACCGAGATAATTTTTGGTAAAGACTCACAATATTGACCTCTCCATGTCAACTTGGCCGACTAGAGGCTCCTGGTCCTCACTTCTTCCATAGCAAGGGACCAATTAGCAAGCAGATTTCACATTTCAACAGACCATTTCTGAGAGAGCATTGAGGCAAAGCAGAGCTATGACTGGCAGCATCAGAAGAAGCAAAGGTTAGTGACAAGGGACAAGATGAACTGTTAGGTCAGGGTTGGCAGGGAGTCTGGAAAGGACTCCTTACGTTGGGAAGGGGAAATGAAAGACCTCCAGCTGTCTAAATTCATGCCACAGACATCTACAGTCCCAAGCGTGTCCCACCTGACACCTGGGAGCCCTGAGACTAACACAGAAGGCTGTTGGAAGAGAGTGAGCCCCCACGGGATAGAACATATAGGACATAAAACAAGCGCCTTCTCAGAATAATGGAATAAAACTAGAAATGAATTACAAGATCAACTTCGGAAAATGCACACCAGGAAATTCACCAACATGCTCCTTGACAACCACTGGGTCAGGGAAGGAATTAACAGAAAACAAATAAAATTCTTAAAACAAACAAAAATCAAATCACAACATACCAAAACCTATGAGATACAGAAAAAGTCACACCAAAAAAAGGAAGTTGATAGGAATAAAAGCCTGCATAAAACAAGTAGAAAAGATTTCAAGTCAACAATCTAAGTATGGATTTCAAGGAACTGTTAAAGCAAGGACGGGCCCAGCCCAATATTAGCAGAAGGAAATAGTAAAGGTCCCAGCAGAAATAAATGCAACTGAGACTAAAGAAGTAATATAAAAGATAAGTTGACAAACCTTTAGCCAGACTAAGAAAAAGAAAAAAAAAGAAACAGAATCCACATAAACTCAGAATCAGAAAAGGAAGCATACTGACTGAGACCACAGAGGTACAAAGAGTCATTAATGATCATTATGAACAAGGGTATGTCAACAAGTTGGAAAACCCAGAAAAAATGGATAAAGTCCTTGACCCATACAACCTGTCAAGATTGAATGAGCCATGAAGAAATAAAAATCCTCAAAAACCAGGATTGGTTAAATTGAAGCTCTAATAAAAAATCTTCCATCAAAGCAATGCTCAGTACCCCAGACTTCACTGATGAGTTCTACCAAACTTTCAAAGAAGAACTGACACCAATCACCTCACACTATCCAAAAAAACAGAAGGGGAGGGAATTCTTCCTCTTTTATTCAACAATCCCAGCATTACTGCAATACCAAAACAAGGCAAGGGTGCAACCCCAAAAAACAACCGCCACGTGCCAGTACCTCAAATGAACACAGACACGGAAAACCTCAATGGAATTTTGGCCAACCGAGCATGACAACACATCAAGAAATAGTGCTCTGTGATCATGGAGGTTTCATCCCAGAGACACAAGGATGATTTAATATATACAAATAAAGAAACATAATATTTCACATCAAAAGAATGAAAGAGAAAAACTAAATGGTCATAGCTATAGACTCAGAAAAGCATTTGATAAAATGCAACATTCCTCATGATAAAAACTCGAGAAACTAAGCATGAAAGAAATAAACTTCAACATAATAAAAACTGTATATAACAAACTAATAGCTAACATTATACATAATGGGGAAAATTTGAAAATCCCTTTTCCTAATGACTGGAGCAGGACAAAGATACCCACTTTCCACACTCCAATAATCAGTAGAGTTGGAAATCCCATCCAGAGCAAACAGGTAAGAGAAATATAGGCATGCACACTGGACAGGAAGAAGTCAAATTATCCCTATTTGATGATGATATTATCTTACATCTAGAAAAGACTCCAACACAACATTTTTAATATGATAAATAATTTTCTCCAATTTTAATATCAGGTGTATTCAGATTAAGTAGAACGATTTTGAAATATTTCTTCTTTTTCTATTGTTTGTAAGATTTGGCATGATCTGTTTTTGAAATTATCTTTTACTTTTATTTATAAATATTAGTTGTCTATTTTTTGAGACTTTGGAAAAGAAATCAGAAGTTAACTAATGACTCCATACCGACCCTCAGAGTTAAAGCATTCTATAATAGACACACTCTTATTTGACAATGTGAATGTTACTTTCTTTGCATTATTATCATTAATATTGCTTAATATTTTGATGCAGTAATCCTCTGATTTCTTTTCTGAATGTATTTATCTTCGCTCATTCTTTTCGAGGTTTTTGTTTCTAGTCCTTATCTTAAACATTGTTATTGTTATAATTTGAAGTCTTTTTAATTCAGTGAAGGCAAAAAGCAGAAACCTAATAAACACATGTATATTTAAAAATAATATATATATAAATTGAATAATTTCAGTAAATTTACAGGATACAAAATCAACATGCAAAAAACAGTAATGTTTTTATACATAAACACACAAAGAAAAAAATACGCAAAGAAATCAAGAAGACCATGCCATCTACAATAGGTATAAAAAAACAAAATAAAATACCTAGGAAAAAATTTAACCAAGGAGGTAAAAGAGCTCGACAAGACAAACTGCTGAACACGAACGAAAGGAATTGAAAAGACACAAACAAATGGACGTCTTTCATCCTGTGCTCACAGATCAGAAGAATAAATATGACTAAAATGATCATATTCCCCAAAGTACTCTGCACATTCAATGCAATTGTTATCAAAATAGCAATATCATTTTTCACAGAAACTTAAAAAAAAAAACTAAAGTTTGTATGGAACCACAAGAGACTCCAAATAGCCTAAACCCTCCTGAGAAAAAAATAAATAAATAAATAAAGCTAGCAATATCCAACTACTCCCCATCAAATTATCAAGACTATAGTGATCAAAACAACATGGTGTTAGCAAGTATAAAAGCAGACACTGAGGCCAATGTAACAGTGCTGAGATCTGTAAACAAATCCACATATTCGCACTGAATGGATTTTCAACAAAGCCTCCAAGAACACACTATGGGGGTAAAGACATCCTCTTCAAAAAGTATCTCAAGAATGGAAGAAAAAGTATCCAATGTACTCAGCCCTAATATGAAGCTAATTTATAGCTTTCATATGAAGGCTAAAACCCAATTATAGCACAGGAATACAGGGATAGGGGAAAGGGAAGGGAGGGGTGGGGGG
>CAUYON010067730.1:0-38977 GCA_963573935.1 Arctocebus calabarensis | reverse complement strand
ATTGCTATTATCTATAAATTTAGTAGGAGGAAGGGAGGAAGGTGGGGGAAGGATGTAGGGGGAGAGGAAGGAAGGAAGGAATGGAGGGAGGGAGGGAGGGAGGGTGGGAGGAAGGAAGGAGGGAGGGAGCAGGAAGGAGGGAGGAGGGAGGGAGGGAGGGAGGAGGGAGGGAGCAGGAAGGAGGGAGGAGGGAAGGAGGGAGGGAGGGAGGGAGGAGGGAGGGAGCAGGAAGGAAGGAAGGAAGGAGGGAGGAGGGAGGAAAGGAAGGAAGAAAGGAGGGAGGGAGGGGGGAGGGAGGGGAGAGGGAAGAAGGAAGGAAGAAAGGAAGGAGAGAAAGAAGGAAGGAAATACATTAGTTAGTCCCCTGGTGCTTTCCAATTACAAAGGTTTACATTTGACCTTCTTTAGAAATGGCTTCTTTAGTCATGGCCAGCAGTGACTCTGAAGGAGAGGAAAGGATGAGGTCATCAGAGCAATCAGGGACCACTGGGCCTATCTTCACAAAGTAAGAGACATAGATGAATTAAATACTTGTCAGCACCTTCTGTGAAGATGTAGTGTATCCAGACGACTTCCCCCATCCCAGCTATTCTGATCCCTTACATTTTGAATTCTGCTCTATCCAGTTCAGCAAAATTCTCCTTGGCCCATAAAGCAATGGCCTGCCAGCTAGAGCGACTTTCTTAACAACCAATGCAGCCTGGTGCCGAGAGGAAAAGACCACACAGCCTATGGATTCTATTTTTCTTTTTTTGTATTTTCTCCTAACATTTTATTAAGAAAACTTCCCAACACATAATGAAGTGGAGGAACTTTACGATGAGCGAGTATATACTCACTCTGCACCATGAACATCTTATCACACCAACTACATCATCCCATCTACCCTTCTTCCACCAACCTGTCTTCTTCTTCTTAATGCATTTCAAAATAGTAAGCTGGTTGTCACCACGTCACTCCCTAGGCGTTTCAGTATATATCATATCAACTAGGGATCAAATGTTTGCATTTTTTTCGTTTAAGGTGAAAAGTAAAAACAATGACATGAACAAATCATTGGATGAGTTTGACAAATGCATGCGCCTGCATAATTCTATGCTTTTCAAGATACAGAACTTTCTGGGGGTGACAATGACATTCCTTCCAGCCTGTTCCCATTCAATCAATCCCTGCCCTCCCCCACAGGCAACAACTTTTCTCATTTAGTTTCATTATATTCATAGATGGGTTCTTCCTTGTCCCAGAATTCCATCTCCAAGCATTAGGAACCTTAAAATAGATGCTCCTTTGGGTAAGCTCGCTTTCACAGTAGGAAGCCTTTGTAATTAATTCATCCCTGTTGTTGCCTGTTTCCATTTATTGCTCAGAAAGTGACATACCATCGTATGAATATAATACACATTATTTATCTTTTTCTCTCATTTAGGAACACCTGGGATGCTTTCAGTTTGGGCAATAACTACAGCTGCAACTAACTGAAGGGTCAAAGGGTAGATGCCCATTTAGTTATGTACCAAAAGTGCCAGATTGGTCCTCAATGGGGATAAACCATTGGATGCTCCCACTGAGGAGACAGGAGTGACTCCATTTTGTGACCCGCCGCCATCTTAGATCCCCTTAACCTACTGCCCTAGATTCCTAGAAAAACCCCTAACACCTGCACCCTACCCCCAGCCAATTAGACTTCAGCAAGAAAAACCACAAAGCCCCGGTTAACCGTCCGGCTCTGCTTAGCCAACAGAGCAACATAAGAAGTAGGTCAACCAACCCTGTGCTTGCTGCAGTGGAAAGCCCCCAGCCCTCTTGTAACCACAATAAAAACCACTGTAACACAGGAGTCGGGGCTCTCACCACGGACCCGCTGCGTTGGGGCCCCTGAAAATCCAGGCTCGAGCTTGAATAAAGGCTCCTTTGCTTTTGCATTGGACTCGGCTCCCTGGTGGTCTTTGGGAAGCATAACACCACCAATGACTTCTGAGAGTTATGGTTGCTCCACATCCTTGCCAAAATCTGATGTCAGTTTTGTTCTGTTTAATTTTAGCCATGCTGTTGGTTCTGTAATGGCATCTCATTATGGTTCATCCTGCCTTCTTGTGGCTTACTAAAACACTCTTTAAAATTCCATTTACATTAACATCTGGTGGTTTTTAATGCACCTCTTTTTACAGCTTTTGCCTGGTTACTCCAGGTATTCCACTGTGTGCATAATCTATCAAAGTCTACCAGGCCCAACATTTCACCAGTTCGAGTGAAGTGCTTTTCTGCACTTAGCTCCCAGTGAATCCCTTCACCCTCTCCCATACACATACACAGGATTGCCTTAAATATTTCCCCCACACACCCTAGGAGCCACATTAGACATTTTCTAAGTTCCTCTGCATCTTGGGCTCCTGCTGTGAACCTCAGTATCCCCCAAGCAACACACATGCAGGAGATCAGAGAGGCAGAGATGAACTTGGGGAGGTGGAGGCCGCTCTTGGTCCATTCCTACCAAGCCTGAGGAGGGACATTGTTTCTTTCAGAGGCAGCTGTAGTTAGAGGCCTGAGTTTCATCCCAAACCTCTCAACTATCAAGGAATCTGAGGTCTGTCCTGCTCACATGGATCTCGGAAGACATGGTGGAGTCCTTAAGTGAGACAGCGTCTGGTGGCTTCTTGCCCACACTTCCTTGGTGGCCTGGCTCTGTGAGCTTCTCGGGTGTGTCTCTAGCCACTTCTAGAATTCCACAAGGCACTTGGGAATGGCAATAATTCCTTCTCTGTTTAAGCTCAGGCATCTCTGCTCTGGCACTGAACTCTAGTGGATATAGTCCCACGGCTTATTACTGGCAGAGCTGGGATCAAAACACAGGTCTCTTTTCTTTCTTCTGCCATGTGCTGCCAGGGTCTGTCTGTCTCGACAATGTTCTTCAAAGCAGAAGTTGAAAGTCGCATATTCTATTTTAAGAACATGCCCTGGGAATGAAATGTTTGCTTTCCTCTGTCACCTCCTTCTTCCCCTACGTGTGTGGTTATCTTTACGTGGGTGGGTTAAACCTCTGCTCAGGAATCAGACACTGTGGGTTATTTTTCAGGCGGCACAGTGGAGACAGCAATGAGCATATTTCTCTGCTGTGCCTTGCTACTGGAGCCGAACTAATCAAGACATTTGTTTCTTAAAAGGTGAAACTCACTCCCGTGAACAGAGGAAGGTGCGATCTGCAGTAACATCTCACGTTTAACTACACGTGGACACACCGTTAACTTGGAACTCACAGATCTGCAAATTTCAGCTCAGCTATATCCCATTCATCAAACCTTTATTTTTGAGCATCCCCTCAGCTGGCCCTCTGGCTTTTTTGATCTTCCATGGATAAGGCAAATAGACTCCTCCTACCACGAGACCTTTGCACTTGCAACATCCTTGATATTTGATATCCGTGGAGATCCTTGGAATCCTGATATTTGTGAGTTGTGCGCCCTAAGTCACTGCAGTGGCTGCTCAAAATGCTTTCCCCAATAATCCTCATACCCGACTTACTTTCTTCCCCCCAACACCTACATGACTCAGTCTTACCCATTTCTTCACTGATGACGCTCCCCCAAGGGAATTCCGTCCACTCCAGTATCCCTAGTGTCCAGAATGGCGACTGTGCATAGTAGAAGCTCCATAAATACTGGAAGAGTAAGTGATGGGAACTCAAGGTCCTTCTCTATGAAACTGACCTTCCAAGGCTGACCTGAAAGAACTAGCGTGCACACGATCTGAGACTCGAGATATGGAAACCCATCACAGGGAAAACGTGCTCCACCCTGTGGGGACATTTTTAAAAGCTGATCGATTCTAAGACCAACTGTTTTTCACATGCTGATGTCCCTGACATGGAGAAACATCTAGTGATGACTGGAGACTAGACGGTGGTGAGGAACACAGCTGTCACTACTAGAGCATTCACGAGACTCACAGAATGGGGCATTGGAGACTTGGATGAAACTCACGGAGATGATGAAGGGAACAACTTTCTTAACGGTCACTGCTATGAACCAAATGGCTGTGCAAAGAGGCAGGATGAAATGGGGATGGCTTTAGAAATATCCCTGAAAGTGGAGCCCATGAAGAAGCCAGTTCCACAGAGCCACAAATGGCTTAGGTGTCTTTTTTTGCAGGACTGTTTTTTGTTTTGAGACAGAGTCCCAAGGGGTAGAGTGTCGCCCTGGAAAGAGTGCCGCGGCATCATAGCTCACAGCAACTTCAAACTCTTGAGCTCAGGTGATCCTCTTGTCTCAGTCCCCCAAGTAGCTGTGATTACAGGCACCCACCACAACAGCCAGCTAGTTTTTCTAATTTTTGTAGAGCCAGAATCTCACTCTTGCTCGGACTGATCTCTGAACTGAGTTCAAGCGATCCACCCACCTCAGCCTCCCAAAAGCTGGGATTACAGGCACGAAGCACACCCAGCCTCTTTGCAGGATTCTTACAAGAAACACTGCATGTTCACAAACATGCAGACGATGGAAAAATGTAGAGAACCGTAGAAGCAGATGAAACCCTGAGTAGAAATGGGATTCTGAAGCCTGAGACTCTAAGCAAAGAAGGCTTGAGAATACCTGAGCCAATGTATTTGCCTATATTTTCCTTTATATGTAGGCATAGCAATAAAATGTGACAAAACTTCATCTAATTAAGTCTAAAAGGGTTCTTTCCATTAAGCCTAAAAGATTCAAAGGGAAAGGAAAGCATTGTGTCACAGTTTAATTGAAAGGTGTATTAAAAAAAAATTCTTGGCTTTACATAAAATAATGTGCATCTTACAATCAACAGCACCAAGGGTAAGGTGAAATAGAAAATTTGTTTGAAAAACAAAATTGCAGACAAGACTCTAAAGCACCCTTGATCCCAAATACTTTTCTGTTGGTTCATCCATTAACTCAATTCCCCGATATTTAATCCCCACGTCTCCATTCAGGACTGATTTACACTGCAGGTTCCTAAGGGGGACGTGACAAATCTATGTATGTTTAAGGACAGTGGTTCACCAAGTGTTGTCCCACGACTAGACATATTGGCATCACCAGGGAACTTCTTAGAAATGTACATTCTGAGGCCCCAAAGAAGCTGGGTGGGGGGGGGAGTGCTGGAGCAAGACCACTGGGTGATCCTAATTCACTCTGGAGTTGATAGTTGCCACTCTAGGAGAAGACCTGGTACCATGCACTGCCAGCGCCACCACTCCGGTTTCACCACTCACTAAAGTTTCACTAAAATGTCCTGAGGATGAATCATGCAATGCCACGTTACGGTGCTGGTGGCCAAAGGCTGCCTCACAACCCAGAGAGGTACACGGGTACATGACAAAATAAAGGGCAACGTAGCATGACATGAGGGTTGACAGACACAGCAGTGACATGCTCTGCTCAGGGGATGGAGGACAGATTCTGATTCTGGAGACCTGGGGGACTTCCTGGAGGAGGCAGAAGTAGAGCTGGACCTTGTAGGATGAGAAGGATCTGGATAGGTTTTCTTTTTTTTGAGACAGAGTCTCATTCTGTCACCCTCAGTGGAGTACTGTAGTGTCTTAGCTCACAGCAACCTCTGATTCTTGGGCTCAAGTGATTTCTCTTGCCTTGGCCTCCCAAGTAGCTGGGACTACAGGCGCCTGCCACAACATCGGCTATTTTTTAGAGTCGGGGGTCTCGCTCTGGCTCAGGCTGGTCTCGAACCTGTGAGTTCCGGTAATCCACCCATCTCGGCCTCCCAAGTGCTAGGATTATAGGTGTGAGCCACGGCACCAGGCCACACACAGGTGCTCCATGACAGACGACAGAGACGCTCACACTATTGAAGTAGCAAACGCAAAGAACATGAGATTCAGAGACCCATGAGCACAAGGGGCCATCCCTCGGGTATCCCCTGGGAACTGGATTAATTCACACCACCCCCTGCCCTTTTAAGTGCTCCCCATGGATTCCCCTTGCAGTAAGAGCTGCCCATGGCCAACTGCTCCCCATCCACCTTCCCCTTTCTGCTCAGGAACGGATCCCTGCTTACGTTCAGAAGAGCACAACAGTCGGAGGAAAAACTGTGCCTTCTCCAGCCTCTCCGGCAGCCGGCGTGACTGTGCCACAGGAGGAAGGCAGTTCCCCCCCTGGCATAAGTGCCTGTACTTAGTCTTCTCCCCGCTCCTTCTTGGCTGCTGACCTACAACAAGGACATTGGTGCTCTAACACACAGTGGATACTGAAGCCCCTCAGCCTAGAGCTGAGGATGGCAAAACAGAAAGATGGGACCCTGGGAAACTAAGGACAGCTTTAAACCACCATTCTGCCCAGCACTGCTGACCTGCTGACTCCCTGGATATGAGCAAGAAATAGACACCGTCCCTTTGGTTTAAGTCAGCGCCATCAGGAACTGACTGTCACGTGCTGTTGAGCTTAACTGCAATGGATACACCATTCTATTTCCAACAGCCTCTTTTTCATCTGCAGAACTCCAGGCTCCTGCTCCACTTTGCTGAACAGTTTTACCCACAATTCCCCATTTAACTTTCCATGCACTGCCATTGTTCCCGAGAAGGCTGTGATGGACTCACCCAACCATTTATCCGGACAGCTCAGCAAGGTAAAGGCAGTGTGGCCAAGCACTTTCACCCCATGCCCTGTGCCACCTTCATTCCCCCTTAACCCTCATTCTCAAAGAGGGACCTGGGTACCAAGAGCGTTGGCCTCACCTGAGAGCTTCTCAGAAAGGCAAAATTTCAGGCCCATCCCAGTCTAGGAATCAGATCCTGCATTTTAACAAGACCCCAGGACATGTATGTGCCCAGGATAGTTTGAGAAACGTTGCTGACGTCATCACCCTCGCCTCCAACCTGTGGGTTTGTAAATCCACTCTTTGGCTGCACCTTTCTATCTTTCCAGGTCTCTCAGTCCTCGCTGACCTTTCTTTCCTACAACCTTCAAAGGAACCTACGCTACCCTGAATTGCTACTCACTCTTCCCTGAGCAAAATAATGACTTTCACACTCCCCTGCCCACCCTTCAGTACCAACTCAGACACCACCCCAGACCAGGAGCATCTCCGGAGAGGGACTGTTCTGTCTGTCAATAAGGTAATCCAGCAGTGGGCTCTAGAGCCCACGCCTCTTGCCAGCGTGTAACCTTGAACATGGTAAGTGACCTCTCTTTATGCCTCAGTTTCTTTATCTATAAAAATCAGAGAATAATAGTGCCTACGTTTCATAGGGTTATTCTCTAACAAGTCAAGGAGATTAAAAAAAAGCAGGTGAACAATATTTCTCAGGATAACAATCACCCCCTTTTGAAAGCCAGACATCAACCCCGTCCACTAAGAGCTGGCACAGGAGCAGACGCACACTCGCCGCATCTGACCTGTAGCTTCTGGACTGACCTCTGTGCCTGAATTTTTTCCTGGGCTTGTGAGTCCAACACGCCCACTTCTCTATCGCCCAGCGAAAAGCTAGAATCCGTCCCCCAACTGGGACGTTATTGAGATGAAAGAACATTTTCTGCAGCCATCCCTGTCCTCAGAGCTTTGCCAAGAAATAGAAAAGAAAAGCAATATAAATGTTAATAGGAAATTGTCTATTCACTTTTACTTAGGCTAATCTACTGCAGTCCAACAAAGAGGGAATTAGACAGCTGAAGGGACAGGAAAACATGGGACCGTGACAAGCTGAAGCCCAGTATACTGCAATTTCCAGGAGGAAATGCAATTCTGCACCAGCAAGGATACATGGAGTGCAAGGATACAAGGACAGAGGGCCTGGGGATGCCTCCGTGCTGGGGGTACCTAGCTCCTGCTGTGGTCTCTGATTTCCTGGGTGTCCATTGCATGTGCCTACTGCGTGTGGCCATGTCTGAGTAGTGAGGGTACAAAGGGGATTGCAATGCAGCCTGTGTTCCCAAGGGTTTCAGGGACAAGTAGACAAATCCGCAATTACAATACAGCATGGGACAAATGTCACTAGAGATGTAGGCTCAAGATGTTAAATAAGCAAGGAAGGGGGGGCAGATTACCAGATCAACAGAGCAGGAGATAATGAAGGCCCAGGGCTGTCAGAGGAAGAGTTCCTGAGACTGGCTTCTGAAAAGTGAATAGGAGTCAGTCTGGCGATCAAGGCAGGAAAAGGCGTCCAAGCCAGTGAGAACACGGGGTATGCAGACTGCACAGCTATATCCTGGAGGTCTACAGAAGGTCCCAGTGTGGATACTTGTCCCCTCCAAATCTCATGTTAAAATTGATCCCCAAGGTTGGAGGTAGGGCCTGGAGGGAGGTATTTGGGTCCTGGAGGCAGATCCCTCATGAACAGCTGGTGCCCCCCTCCCAGTAATGGGTGATTTCTCACTTTATTAGTTCATGGGAGAGCTGGTTATTTAAAGGAGCCGGGGCTTACCTCCTCCCTCTCTTGTTCTCCTTTCCCCATGTGACCCTCCTGCCCCCTTCACCTCTCACCTTGATTGGAAGGTCCCTGAAGCCCTCACCAGAAGCAGGTGCTGGCACCGTGTTTCTTGTACAGTCTGCAGAACCATGAGCCAAACAAACTTCTTTGCCTTATAAATTACCCAGCCTCAGGGGTTTCATCATAGCAGCACAAAACAGACTAACACCCACCCCCAATATGTCCACATAATAATTCCCAGAGTTTGTGAGTGATGCATTACATGGCAAAGTGGGCCCATGGGTATGATTAAAGATCTTGAGATGGGAAAATTATGCTGGACTGTAAGGCTGAGCCTGACATAACCACAAAGGTCCCTGCAAGAGAGAGGCAGGAAGACGCACAGTAAATTACTGAGACAATTAAATTGTAATGAGACATGGAGCTTTGCACAACCAGAAAAATTGAATACAATTAGGCCTTAGTATGTAGGTGTGATGATGGAAGGAGAGATTGGAGTGATTCACTTAGAAGATGGAGGGAGGGGCCACAAGCCAAGGAATGCAGGTAGCTACCAGAAGCCAAAAAAAAGAAAGACAAAGAAACAGATTCTTGCCCCAGAGCTTCCAGAAGGAGCTGGCTGAAAGCTGGCCTGCTGACATCCTGACTTTCATCCAAGGAGGCTGATTTTGCACTTATGGCTTCTAGAACAATAAAAGAATAAATCTGTATTATTTTAAGCTACTAAGTTTGTGGTGATTTGTTACAGCAGCAACGGGAAACTCATACATACTTGTTGTCTAAGGTGTGTCTTCTGGAACATTAAAGAAGACTGTCAGAATTCTGAAACTGACGGAGGGGGCAAGCACGGGGCAAACCGGGAACGGATATGTGCACCAGACTGAATTTAAATCTTACCCTCACTGAGCAGCTGCCACTAACTCCCATTAGCAGAGGGATACTAAAGCCCCGAGTCATCAAATTTCTAGATCTTAACTCAGAGGAACTGCCACATGTCAGATTCTCCATATTACCTCTCATTAGTTTTACCACAGACTATAATGGCTTTATAAAATATAGGAATAACCAAATGGAATATGTAATGGTGTTTCATCCCTCCAAATTCCACTCTCATGTTCCTGAAGACGCAAACATGGTATATGGCCTTGTGATCCAGCACAAGCGTGGGGGTGCACACAGTGGGACTGCACCGGAAATTAGGAGTTTTCCCACGTATTCTGGCAAGAAGATTGCCATGTGCCCCCAAAAGTCTCACTTACATGTTTCCACACTGCCTCAACTCCAGGAAGAAGAAAGGCAAGAAACACTCACTCCGTGCCTAAAGTATGGGGACATCCCCTCCCCGAGACTCTGATGGTCCTTTGGCATGGCACACTCAGCTGTCATGGGCGGGGTAGGGAGAAGCCTGGAGTGACTTAGCCTGAGTCCTGGAGTGCTGCCATGGAAAGCACAGTGTTCATCAGAGTAGCGAGTGTAATGCATCTGACCCCAGTCCCTGTCTACACACAGAAACACCTTTAAAGGTAAAACGCCGGCCGCCCCCCTCGCCTGCCTCACCCATTCTGCATCGCATACTGCTACCCATCCCCCACAGCCCTCTTCAGGACCTCTGCGCCCTCAGCCAAATGTTGCTTGCTGCTAAAGGAATCGCTTAGAAGGCATCTAAGCAGTCTGGCTCTGGACAAGCTGAGTCTTCTCTGGCACTGCCACCAGATCTCTGCGGCCCTGGCCAGACACACACAGGTTCTACGGCTCTGCCTGACTGTCCCCAAAGCAGGGGACCCACAGGGAGGAACACCCAAAAGATGTCGTGGAGCATGGGGAACACCCAAAAATCCGAGTTCAAATCCTTGCTTTGGCACTTTGCAGCTGTGAAACCCTAGCCGAGCTGCCAGTCCTCTGCTAGAATAATAGGTTGTGGCCCTGTCATCTCTGCTCGTCATCACAGAACACCCCACACATTAGAAAGCTATATATGCTTTTCACGCACCTGCCATGTTGCCAGCCACAGAGGGCTCTGCGGAGACAACACGCCAAAACACCCTGAGATCATCACGGAGGTGGGGAGTCCTCAGCCTTGAGCTGTTGTCAACAGTGCTATCAGCAACCACTGATGGACCTATTCCAGCCCCGTCCACCTTTTCTCTTAGAATCTACACTTGAAGACAGCGCTTTCCTAACAATAAAATCACTGAGTTAAAGAGCGCATTGCAGTGTTACAGGATGTACACAAGTTCTTGGGATGAACTCGTGGCTTATTCTCCAGAAAGAGCAATGCTGCTCCCATCAGCAACTCAGATCCAATAGCCATTGATCGTGCACCTACTTCCTTCCAACACCAAATGAATAAGCTCTTCTGCTGTCTTTTTTTCCAATATCGCATAATGCTTACTTGGCCCATTTGATTGATGAGGAAAGTAAAGTCACGGAAAGTAAAGCAACTTGCCCGAGGCAATGCAGTTATTTTGAGACGGGGCTGGGAGAAGAACCTATGTCCTGAAATCTTCCAGTTCTACAGAGTATTTGCTGAATTATTCAAATCTTCCAGTAACCCCATGCTCCCACGACAGCTTTCATTTGTCACAGATAACCACAGGCCAGGCTCCAGACTGGGTACTTCATTATCTCCACCACCGCATCCATCTACGTCAGCAAAGCCAAGATCACGATAGTGCTGTCCAAGATCACAAGAGCACCCACTTAACACACAGACACACACACACAGAGACACACACACGGCATTGTGCAAAGCACTTTGCAGTTACACCTTATCTTTAAAAACGATCAGAGCTAGCATTAACATGGCCTGTTTATCGAGGAAAGAAAAGGGAGCATCCCCCAAAGTCTCACAGACTATAAATGAAAAACACCTCCATCAATACGTGGATTTGGACACAGGGCTGCCTCTTATCGTTAACAGCACCAGGTGTAGCAAGAAAGGTTTCTAAAGACAATAGTGAGGAAACATCAGCTTTCCATTTAGGTTTTTCGCCTGGGATGTGCAGGCAGTGTGTAGTTTGAGCAGCGCTGTGTTTATTTTAACCCCATCAGACTGGCTGCGTGCGGATGCACTTCCTCTCTTTTGGGGGCCGCTTCCCATTATAGCAAAGGTGGATCACGCCAGAGCTCAGCCCACATCGCTGCTCAGGCCTCCAGAGTACCAGCTCCAGGGTCCAAGAGGGGCCTTCTCACCAGAGCCTCAGAGAGCAGAGAGGGCTCTGCCCAGGGCATCACCTGCTGTGCGGAGGAGGAAGCAGGAAAGACACAGCTCCTGAAAAGGATAGGTGTAGGAGGAAGAGCTTCAGGCTAGGAAAGAAGCCACAGGTTCAAGTCCCGGGTCTTTCCATACCTCAATGTGTGACTGGGTCAAGTCAGTCTTAGCCACACAAACACTAGTGAAATTAGCAAACAAACAACTTGAGGAAATCTCAGATTTCTCCCTGGAGGAGTTGGGGGAGTCTCTAGTCAAGACAGACAGAATAGTTTTCAGGAAAAGGAAAAGAGTCAGCAAATCCAAACAGACGCTACCTGGGCCCCAGATCATCTGCACAACTAACCTACGATCTTCAAAGTTCTTTTCCTCAAAAGACACAGACCCAGATCCCCATGAATTAGCCCTTTTCTGCCCACAGATGCTTCCTGATCTACAGCAGCTCACATCCTAGAACCACCCCAGAGTGAGAGCAGCCTGAAAAAGAAATCATTACCCCATCAGCAAGTGTGAGTTCCATCATCTCCAATGGATTCAGAACTGGCACATGAGACCAATTTCAGCTGAATAATGTTATGCTAATAAAAAGACAAGGCGGCAGAAGGGGGGGGCACTCTGGCTTCCCTCCGTCACTGCCCTGACACCGGTGGACCTGCCAAGAGCTAATGGGACAGCCCACACCTGCCCCCTGGCACAAGCAGCCTGATCATTTTACTGCGTCCCATCAGTAAAATACAGCGAATGCCCAGGGGAGCAGAAAAAGCATCCAAGCTCCATATAACAAAATGTATAAACTCAACTTTCGCTTGTCAGGAATCCTTCTTTCCTCGTAACTTAGACAGTCTCCGAGTGTTAACAGCTGGACGTGGTCACAGGGTTGCTACAACCGAGTAACTGGGGTTATGGCGATGTTTGTAGCACACGACCAGGATTTTCCAAGCACACACGCATCGCGCCCCTTTCTTCCTCTGATTGGTCTGGCTTCCTAGCCAGCCTTCCTCCCTTGCTCCCGGTCCCTGGGAATCAAAGGAACTTTTAAAAATCTCAAGCTGTTTCAGAGAAGAAAAGAATCAGTTTGTAAATTCCCTACTTGGCCCTGTCTACCTGCAAAGATACAGATAAGTCTGGGGGAGGTAAAAGGAGAGGATTGTGTTTCTGTTTTTAGTTTCCAGATGGAGCTGCCTCCCACTGGCGACCTGCACGCCCAAGTGGCTGATGTCACTGTTACGATTTTAGTAGGAATGTGAGGGCCCTGGGGGGCGAGTACCCCCTTAAAAATCAACCACAGTGAGCACATCTGAGAAAGCCAGAGAGATAGAACCAAGGGAACTAAAATACACTTGGCTGTGTCTGCAGTAGCAGCAAGTGAGACCCATCATGGGGACGTGCGTGCATACACACCAGCTGGGCTGAGCCAGGGTCCTGGAGAGGGAGACACTCAGCCCGCCTGATGACTTCTGGGGCACTGCAAAGGACTCGGCCCCAAGTTTCCCCCAGTAGGACCCTCGGGAAAACTCCCTTGGCCTCTGTGTAGAATGACAAGCTCTGAACTAAACCCCTGTGCTGGAGGAGAAGAGGGGCTTTCTCCCCAGCCTGGCACTGCTGCACTTCTGGCCCCCACAGACTGGATAGACGCTGCTGACACTCACTTGAGCTGCTATTGAGCAGGGGGGAAAAGAAAGGAAAGAAAATCTAATGGACACATGGTGTACCAGGCACTGACTGTCTGTGGGAAGAGCCACAGAAGGTGACTGTGATGGCAAATGTGGTGGCACAGACACCAATGAGACCTTGGCCTGAACCTGCTGAGCTTGGCCCCACCGGGACCCTGCCCACGTGCCCCACGCCACAACACGGGGCCTGCTACTCGTGTCATTTCTCCCCCTACAGAGACTGCCATTGTATTAGGTTGACAAGGCAGCCCTAACTGAACACCACACACAGGGGGGCTTAAACGGCAGCATTTCCTCGCAGTTCTGGAGGCTGAAAGTCGGAGACGGAGGCCTCTCTCCCTGGCTTGTGGACGGCCGCCTCCTTCACGCGGCCTCCTCGCCGTGCACGTCTGTGTTCAAACCCCCTCTTCTGTTTCAGCACCAGGCAGGCGGGATTAGAGCACACCCTCATTTACCTTAAGTACCTCGTTAAAGACCCAGTCTTTAAATTAGTCTTCTTAGGCACAGAGCTTTCACAAAGGAATTTGGAAACAGGGAACACACTCCCAGGCCTTAACGTCACAGAGTTTATATCACCGAGGAAAAAGGGACACAGGGACAGTAAAGGGTTTCTCAGAAGCCGCCTACTCATATGTGGCAGAGCAAGGATTCAAATGCAGATCTCCAGGACCCCGAACACAAAACCCCCCACTCCAGGAAGCTGCCGGTGACCTGTGGAGCAGCAGGTGTCAGGCCTTTCCCAAGGCTCAGGAAGGATAAGTGGCTTATCATCAGAGATCTAATGAGAGTGACACGGGGACCCACGTATGAGTCCACCTCGTGCCTCCTCCACTAGTCAACTGTGCTGGGTGCACCAAGACTGCACTTGGGTCCAAACTGGGCTCCGGCCAGCCAGAGGCCACCTACCACCATCACTCTTCCTCCTCCTGCAGGGTGGACCGACCCCAGGCTGTGCAAGGCCACCAGTTCTCCATTTTCACTCTCAAATTAACTTCTTAATATTCACCAATTGTACGAAAGGTGTTTTAAAACCTTCCTTAAAGGCCATCCAACTGTGAGATCACGACAACCCACAGGGAGCTCCCACGTGATCCGTGCTGGTTCTCCAAATTCTATTTCATGCTTCCTCAGGGCTTCTCTGGGGTGCTCAGTATAAAACCTTGCACACCGTGGTTCCACAATTAATGTGTGCCCAACATGTGAATGCATGGATGGATGGAAAGAGAGGTTACCTCCAGGTCAAGGACAGAGGGCGTTCAAGGTCACTTCCCAGCTTTAATTCCATGATTCTGCTCTAGGAGGTGACACAGTAGGACGGCCGCTCGATGGCTGAGCATACGTCAGATCCACACCAGCCCGTCTTCTCTACGGTGTTATCTCCTCCCACCCAGGCAGCACGTCAGGGCGGTGTAGCCGACTGAGACAAGGCAATGCCAAGGAGCTGCCCTGGAGAGTAACAGGCTTTTCCCAGGCACGGAAGGATGGAACGCTCCGGGAACCAATTAAACTTTCCCCTTATAATTAATGCCAACACTACTTTGATGCAGTTTCCTCTCTCATCAGACTCTTACTGGGCAGAAAAAAGAAGGGAAACTGCAGCATCATTATCTCACAACGCCCGTCGTCTACACTCCTGCTTGGAAGACACCACTGTCATTCAACAAAAGTCTGTCTGAGTAGCTCTACAAGCCAAGAATCACCCTGGGCAGTTTCTAAAGAGAAGACAACGGCTCAGGACAGCAAGCCACTTACCAGCAATTCAAAGAGATTAAAAAATTATTCAAGAATGCACAATCATGTAACACAACTTGTATTAACAATTAATTAATAAGGGTTAAGCCTTCGAGGAAGACCCAGTACCAGTCTGGGGATAGAAGATTTTGAAGACTAAGGGTTTCTCAGAAAAGCAGTGAGTGAAAGAATCAAATGAAAAACTAAGATAGGGAGCTTTGTCCTCGACCCTAAAAAATGGCTAGACGTGGCCCCAGTGGATGACCATGGACGTGAACTGACCAGAGAGCTGAACAAGTGAGGAAGAACAGCGGCATGAATTAAAAGCCCAGGAGGAGCCATACCATGTAGAAAGGGGAAGGGACAGTGATAAGGAAAAGGCAAAATTCTTCAAAACCAAGGCATATTTCAATGAGAGACTCTTATCTCGGCCAAGGGGCACTAGAGGGCATGATAAATGCAGGATGACATTTAGTTAAAACTGTTCGAAATTCCCAGAACAATGAATCACGGATCTGGAAAAGACCTTTGACAGAAAACTGTTCTAACAACTGCTGAGGAGACACCTGTGCCTTGGTGTCTCCTTGACTTCACACTTAAGACTAAATGGGGAACCCCCATCTCCTATGCTTAGGTCAATTTCTTGTGAATTTCCTAGGCCTCAATTCCATGAAAGGACTGTATCCATTCATTGATACATTCATTCACCTTGCCCCTGGTGGAAGGGACTATATTCATTCCTTTCCTGGCCAAGGAATCCATACACCTATATATACCCTGAGACTAAAGGCCTAAAGGAGGAGCCAAGGAAAGACCGGGAGAGAAACAGAGAGAGTTTTTCTCTCCCCACTAGAAGTCTCTCCCTCTACCAAGAGCTTTAGTGCTTTCTGTATTCTTTTCTGTAAATAAATTCTGCCTTGCCCCTGGGGGGTGGGGGGGAAATAATGTAATGAAGAATAATAAAACACATGTATTTAAAAAATAAATAAATAAAAAGCATAAAAAAAACAAAGCAAAAAATAAATGTTGAGTCACCTACAGTTTCACAAAAATTGTTCCAAAAACTAATTTGAAAGGTAATCACAAATCAAAATGTGTGTTTGAAAGAATAAGGTTGTATCTTCGTAATAAAAATTAAATGAGTGTTAAAGTGAAATGTCAGAGAGATAGACAGTCAAACTTAGTACTACAAAAAATCAGACATTTCACACTTAATAATATAACACTTAAGGATATAAAATACATCCACGTGAAGAGTGAAAAAGAAGGCATCATGTTGTTTGGAGGACTTGCCTTGTTCATCAAAGGAAATCAGTTTGTAATAATTTTAAATTTCATCATCTGAAACTGCACTAGTTCCTGGTAGAACAGAATGTAATTCTGAGAAGGTGTGTGTGCACTGCATCCAGCAGACTAGCCCAAATCTCTCATACATTTGAATTTTATTCATCAATTCTTTAGGGTTTCTGTATAGACAATCATATCATTTGTAAGTAAAAGCAGCTTTGTTTCTTCCTTTACAGTCCTTTAGTCCCTGATCATGAAACTTTTGTTCATTATCCTGAATGCCTATGATAAGACTTCCAGGACAATATTTAATAAAGGTAAATGAGTGGTATCTTTGCTTTAGTCCCAGTCTCTAAAGGGGAAGCTGTGAGGTTTCACCCGTGGAGCTTCACCATGGTAACCTCTGCCTCTGTATGTGTTATCTACCTTGTTATTTATCCAGAGTTTGTTTCTGTTTCTTACTAAGATTTTATATTTTTCCCCACAAAGTTCTCACACATATATTGTTAGGTTCCTTACTGGGCATCTTATATCCTTTTGTATAAGATGACTTTTCACATATACTTCTTATCATTTATTGCTATTAGGTAGACATGCTACAGATTTTTCTGTGTTGGTGTTCTATAGAACAAGCTTGCTGATCTTGTTTATTATCCTTATTTGTGTGAATTATTTGAATTTCTCCCATTATGAATAAATAATAATACCTTTGTCTCCTTATTTTAAAGTGCTTGTTTTTTCTTACCTTATTTCCTTGTCTAGACTATTCAGAGTCTCCAGAACTGTATGAATATCAGTAATGATAATGAACATATTTTCTTATACCTAAATTTAATGGAAACACTTATGATATTTCATCAGGCTTGCTAAATTTTTAGATGACCTTTGTTAAATTTCTATTTTAATATTTGTTTTGAAATAAGCAGGATTTGTTTCTCTATCATGAATCAGCATTAAATGTTTGTTTTGAATTTATCAGAATTTTTTTTATAATGAATTTGTATTGAATTCTCCTCTTCTTTAAAATAAAATTTGTTTTATCTTTTTTAGTATGTAGGTTATCCTACATTATTCTTGCATTTTTTATGGTAATCTCTACTTAAGACTGGGCTAGGGGGATGCCTGTAATCCTACCACTCTGGGATGCCCATGCAGGTGGATTTCTTGAACTCATGAGTTCAAGACTAGCCTGAGAAAAAGCGAGACTGAGGCAAGAGGATTGCTTGAGCCCAAGTTGGAGGTTGCTGTGAGCTATCATGCCACAACACTCTACCCAGGTGACAGCTTGAGAATCTGTCTAAAAAATAAAACAAAACAAAAAAAACAAAAAAGATAACCTCTACTTGGTCATATTATTATGTGCAAAATTTGCTAATATTTTAAGAGTTTTATCTCTATGATGAAAGACAATGAACCCACAATTATCCTTTCTTATATTGTTTTTTCCTGGTTTTTTGAATTAAAAGTCTCAGAGATTTCTTTATGTTCTACTCTCTAACAGCTTGTGGTTATCCACACCTTGAAACTTTGTTAGACCTGTACAAAACAACTGAAATCAAAGAACAAGGGAGCAATTAAATCCTTACCTATGAATAATAACATTGAATGTGAATGATCTAAACTGTCTAATCAAAAGACAAAGAGTAGCTGAAAGTATAAAAATAGTATCTATGGTCTACAAGAGGCACACTTGGCCTATAAAATGCACACAGACTGAAAAGGAAAGGATGGAAAAAGATATTCCATGCAAATATAAAGCACAAAAAAGAAGTATCTATACTTGTATCAGATAACATAGATTTCAAGACAACACCCTAACAAGTGGCAAATTTGGTCATTCTATAATGATAAAAGGGTCAATTCACAAGAGGATATAACTATATACGTAGATATATATACACATATATATACATATATATAATCACATGTATATATTCGTATAAATATATATATACGTACACACACATACACACAGGATGCCAAAAACTGTATACACATTTTAAGAAAGGAGAAAACTGCATTGAAATTGTAATGTCCACACAGAGGTGTGCACTCACCCACCCACCTAACTCTGCTCCCCCACAGGGCAGATTCATGCCCAGCAGCAACAGGGTGACAAGGGACGGAAGGATTGCTGCTCCCTCCCCCAATATCTTATTTCCTTTTCCCTGGAGACCCTGAGGGGGCAAGCCCTAGGTACTTCTTAGCTATGTCCTGCCCAGGAGTTTCCTTCTGTGACTGTTTAAACATGTGCCTCATTCAGACTGAAAGAATCTCTGAGTGCACCATTTGGAGACGAGTTCAGGCCCATGTTCTAGGAAGAGAAGTAGAGGAAAGGAAAGCAAGTGTCTCCAGAAAGAATATGTGGCTGCAGGGTTGGGCAGATTCTGTTAAAATCTGGGGTTATTGGTTTTGGCCAATAGTTGTTGAGTCTTTAATGAGCAGTAATTTAATAAAAACAGTTACAATAACAATCGAGAACAGCACAGATTTGAATGTCAACAACAGGAAATAAAACAAAATGTATTTTCATAATACGATAGGTGGGTATGACATTTTCCTCTCCCAAAATATGCTAATGTTTTTTCATTTTTAAAAATATGGAAAATAGGGAAAAATCAAAAGCAAACAATTCACCTGACTGCCCAGTGCCCTGGTTGCTCACTGATTATACTACAGCTCTTTCTCCCCGTGACGTGGCTATGCCCAACTCCCATGGCTGTCAGTTTCTTTCCTACACCCCAGCCCCCAGAGCTGGGCTAGACATCTGCACAGGGTATAACTGATAGCCCCAGAGTATCCCTCTACCAACATATTCTGTCAGCTTTATATTTGACCACCATCTCAGCAGCGCAGTACCACCCAGTCCTGCATCTGGGGACACTGCAAAGCTGAATCACAACTTTCAGGTTTGCCGTAGAAGAGCTCAGAAACTGGGTCTGGTCCTGGGAGCCGAAGGACCCACAGCTTCCCTCCCCAAGAGGAGCCCCCTTTCCTGGCCATGCCCAGGGCCTGCCTTCTGCTCATGGCGTCCGTCTGACTACTCGGGAGGTCCTGGATGTCACTGACATAACTGAAAATGAACCTTCATTTTAGCCAAAAGTCAAGGCTGTCTATTTCCCCAATCTTGCCTCAGCTGTCACCTTTGTGAGTCTTCACAATGGCTGATGTCACCACTCCTGAGGAGATGGTGCTGCAAGGGGCTTCTGGTCCTGGTTCCAGGCCCTTCCTGTCCTTTGGTCCAACTTAGGCTTCTTTCTTTGGAGACACATGCGCAGGTGTGCATGCACACACACATACACACACCTCCGTTCTCCAAAACTGTATCATTCCCCATAATTTCTACTTCTAGTGGACCCTAGAGACCATTTACTATAAAGTGCCTGGTTTCTAGGTGGAATGACAATACCCCACATTTCTTGAGCATTCTCTATGCATCTGGGGCTGTGTTTTGCACTTGGCTTATATTATCCTGTTTATTCTCCACATGACCTGCGATGTCCCTCTTTACAGATGAGGAAAAGGAGGTGAAACAACTTGTCCAACATAACACATTATCATGCCATTTTAGGGTTCTAAAAATCTCCTGGTGGAACTTCTGGGGCACATGCTCAGGTGCTGGTTCAGAGGGTGGGCATGCGCTTAGGGCAGGGATTGCTGTTCTGTTTTCGTCTCTTCCTCCAGAGCCAGCACACATGCCTGGGTCTATTGATCTAAAATGCTGAATGGGGCAGGAGGTTTGCCTCCAGCCAGGCCTGGCTTCGTGTCCCAATTCTAAGTCTCCTAAGGAATGCAATCTTGGAAAAGGAACTTAAAGTAACAGGCTTACTGTTTTCATCCCTAAACTGAGGATAATAATATATATCTCACCGAGTCATTTTGTGAGCTATTACGATAAAACAATGACCATGAGCCCATTAGCGTAGGGCTAGGGTATCACAGATGTCCAACCAATGATGCCTATTGTTGCTTTATTATTCCACCAGCATTTTTAAAACCTTGCTCAGAACTCTACCCATTTATTATCCCTCCATTCCCTTCACCTGTGGTCAGATTTCCATCTCTCCTTTCTCTGGGGCTCCTCTCTCTTTCCCCCGTCCCCCATTTCATTCACCAGTCACCACCTTGCACCACTAGGGCCTAACCTAGTCTCTGCCACCTACAAAGGTGCAGCTCATCCCAATAACTTGAAACCGGTCACCCTGGACTCTTCTCCCCCTGCTAGGGACAAAAAGCCATGCTGGACTGCCTTGTACACAGACTGAAAAGAGTCTTCTGTTTCCAAGTTAAGTCTCCATGCTAAGGACCTGCAGCAGGGCTACCAGGCTTTGGGCTGTACTTCCTCTCGCTGTCTGGTGCAGCTGGCCAGTGGCTCAGCTCGGGAGCAGCTGGCTCAAGTCCTGGGGTGCAAGGGAAGCCCTGTAATCGCACAGTACTTGGTCTGCACTAGGGTCAGCTGCGTTCAATGGTGTTAGTAGTAGGATAACCAGGCCCCAGGAGGCTTCTCCTACTGGCTATATTCAAGTTGGACATGCAGTGGGACTCTGTCCTGCAAACAACAGATAGTGATAGCCAAGGAGGCCAAGGATGGCAGTAACTATCCCCTGTCAGTGCTGAATCTGGACATGCACAACTAGGACACACACAATGGTACTGCCAGGGCCTACATGAGGATTCTTACTCCCAATCTACCCAGGCCTTGAGCATTTTCACTGACTCTTGGTGTCTCGGGTGTTCCCCTGGGAATAGAAGCAGAAAAGCCCTATCCCCGGTCTTTCAGCATCCCGGCCTCTCCCAGAGGCCCGTACCCTGGTCTTACGACTTGCAGTGGAATAAGGATACAGAGGGGCACAGACACTGCAGTCTCTTTCCCCGGCAGGGACCTGTCTAAAGAATTGGAGGATGACGTGTGCTGCTCAATCTAGGGCCACCAGCCACTTGAGGCCATTGAGCACTGAAGTCATACCTAGCGAAGTAGCCCACGCTGAGATGGATTGTTAGGTCTGAAGCCACATTTTGAAGAATGTGTAGAAAAGTGAAATGACTCCTTCATAACCTTTATATCGATTGAATGTTGAGATGATTCTACTTTGGTCATCTTGGGTTAACTAACAGCAGTGTTAACACCAATTTTACCTTTCTCTCTTTACCTTTTTAAGGTAGCAACTAGCAAGCTTTAAATTTGTAGCTCGCATTAGTGACTCACATTTATTTCTACTGAACAGCATTATTAGAGACTGATAATGTAAGAATCTGACCATCTCCCCTGAAGATTGCGCAAGGGAAATATTTTGCAAAAGATTTCAAGGGAGGAGAACTATCTGGCTAAAATGGTTGAAAAGCTGTGATTGGAAGCCTACTGCTATTTCCAGTTTTGAAGTTCATGCCCCGGGACTGTTGTCATTTTGCAAGAGAGTCAGCAACTAGAAACACAGGGAACAATATTGCCCAGTTCTCAGTACCTTTGTCTGTGGGCAGGGCTGGCACAGGAGCCAATGTGGTAGATAATCGTCGTGGCAGGGTGATGTAGTCAACCCTAGATGGGCCTCTGGGCCTTTGTCTTCCACTTCTTTTTGAGCTCTGCCTCAGTGTGGGCTATGGGTAGATCCCAGCTTCTCTGGACCTCTGTTTTCTTATCTGAAAAATGGGTAGAGGTAACCAAATGGCTGCTAATTTATATGATAAGTATTCTGTATTAAAGCAAAGTCACACAAATGAGATATGCCTTCTACCCTTGTATAGTCACCTTCTCTAATAGCAAAAGAAAGAGAAAAAGAAATTACCTGTACTACTGATCCCACAGCACCAAACAGAAAACCACTCTGCTGCTTTCTATATGCAGAAGAAAAACAAAAAAGCTTTGAAGTTTAATCTGAATTTGAACATCTTTGTAACTGAAGATCCAAAATTTATGTATGACTTAAGGACATCAATAAAAATTAAGGAAGGAATGTGAAGTCCTTAGACTCCTTCACAGTTGGTCCATCCCCCTCAACTTCTCCTCTTGTGCTAGAGATTTCGAATCTAGGCACTCCTTGCTTCTAAGAAAGCCCAACATCCTCACCCCTTGCTGCAGGTGCTAGATCAAGGCTGAGACCCCTCAGCCTGCCTGAGAAGGAGAGGGGAAGTGGAAGGGCTGAAAATTACCTTTCTTCTGCTTTGGGGCTATTCTTCATTCCACCTTCCCCACTGTGCTGATAAAACTGAATGGGCTGCAGAGGAGAGGACCTTTCTGCTTCCTGCCCCTCTCTGGTGCCCAGCTCCAGAGAAGAGGGAATAGTATCAGCGAATTCTGTGAACTGGTGATTATCAGGCCAACAGGAGGAATAAACGCTTTACTCCCCTCCTTACAGAACAATTGTCTTTCACTTTCCTCAAGAGGAGACTCTTCACCACAGTGACCCTTCACCACCCTAAATGTCTATCTTCCCTCCTTACTCACCCCTGCTCTATTATTTCCTTACAAGCTCTGTGACTGTGGGCAAGGTCTCTACTCTCCCAGCCAGTAGTGTTCTCATCTCCAACATAGAGAAAACAGCAGTGCAAAAATTTGTCTCTCTCTGAATCATACTACTTAATTTCAATTTTCACCTCTGAGGCGAATGACTAGCTCTTACTCAGCTCTTTCCTGCAAGAGAATCCCCCAGGAAAATATTTATTGAGAGCCAAGAGCCTCTCTTTCTTGCATGAAGAGGCAGCAGCCTCTTCAACTTTATTTCTAAGAAATGCCCCCAAGTTCTTGGCTCACATTGCCACTCCCAGCTAGTCTGTCTTTAGGTTTGCTGAGGTTTTCATCAAAAGGAGAGTATGCCCCACACCTGGCTGTCAGTGCCCCCGGCATGTTCCAGAAGGTAGCAGCTCAGTAACCACCACCATTTTTTCAGGACTCAGGGTGCGCCAGACACTGTTCTAAACACTCTTCATGAGGTAACTTATTTATTCTTCACAAATGCCTAGTAAGGTAGCTTTTGAATTTATTCCTTTTGGATAGATGAGAAAATATAAGCAGAAAGAGGTTTTCAAATACATTCTGAGGACTTTATTCTCAGAAGCAGGGCAAAATCAATCTCAAATCTGTCACCGACAAGCTGCTAAACCTTGAACCATTTCCTTATCTGCGTCCAGTAGGGCACTATGGGGCTTGTACCAAACTTAGGGATTTAGACGTAATAATGGCTACAAATGCTTGGCACATTGAAGGCATCACTAAGTGTCCATTACTTGGTGACTCTTTTTAAAAATTATATTTTGTTTGAATAAAATTGTCTATGATTCATTTTATTTTGCTACAAAAAAATTACATTTTGAATAGTGATGTCTTGTTGACATAGGAAGGAAAATAAATACTACCATGGCCATTCATCCACTTGTTCCTTCGCTTTTTCATCTACCCAACAAACACCTGGGAATAGATAGAAAAGAACGCCGGATCTCAGTCCCCTGGGGTTGCACCCAGGCAGCAGGCCCAGGCCAAGCAGGAGGTGCTAGGAGAGAGGGAGACACCAGGGGGCGCTCCGAGAGAGGCCACTGGAGGCAGCGCCAACCCCGGCTTCCCGAGCGAGCGGCTCTTCCTGGGACAGAGTGCCTGAGTGAAGCCCAAAGTGCGGAGCAGGAGTTAGTAGGAAAAGTGGGATATACAACAGTCCACGCGCAAAAACCGGAAAGGCCATGTGTGAAAGTGGATCACAGACTTGCGGGCAGAGAGTGGCTGCAGACGGGAAGGCGTCTGCATCCTGAGAACTCTGCACTTTACCCTCCGAGGCAGGTGGAGCCGGGAAGTGACTTGGCCAGATCAGTCCAGAGGTCGGGAACGTGGGTGGAGGGGCGACCGGAGGCCTGGAGAGAGTGAGGGGGAGGCAGGGGTGAGGCTGGAGACATCTGCGAGGCAGAATCCACAGGGGTCGGAGTGTGACGAAGAGACGGAGGAAGAATTGAGTTTCCTGGCTTGGGCGAAGTGGGGTCCGGCTCGTCACGAATTCAGTTTGGGGTCCTGTGTCAGATACACCTGCAGATGTCAGGCGTCAGCTGGCTGTGTGCACAGATAGTCCCCGACTTACGATTTTTGACTTTATGATGGTGTGAAAGGGACAGGCATTCAACAGAAAACATGCTCTGAAAGTCGAACTTGGATTTCCTGCCGTTCTAGTGGTATGTGTACATGATCCTGTCCCATGATGCTGGGTAGTGGCCGGGAGCCACAACTGCCAGGAGGTAAAGTAGGAATAGAAATCTGGGTAATAGCACCTCGGAAGGGGTGGACTGGGAAGAGAAGTTTGTAAGAGTATCCTAAGATAGGTTAAATGTCTTGGATTAGAAGAAAAAAAACAGACAAAAAGAAACTCCTTATGGGAGAAGCTGGGGTTTGGTGGAAACATATTTTCAGGTAGCTGAGGACGCAAACCCAAGCCTTAACCAAACATTCAAGAATGTAGTGTTCAGGCCGGTGCAGGTGGCCAGTGGGACCCCAAGCTGCAGCGAGGCAGAGATAAGTAGCTGGTGTAGGACATCTCTCCAGAGGGTTGAAGATGAGCTCTCTGGGGGCCAATGGTTCTTGACCCAGGCCTCTCACCAATGATGCTGGCTGCCAAGTCCAGCTCACTGACACTGCCAAGGGTCTGCTCTGCCACAGGGAGAGGGTGAAAAGAGAGAAGAGCAAGACCATGGCTGAGGTCATGACCTTCTCCCAGGAGACGGTTCTAGGTGCCATATCATCGTCGCCTCTTTATTCCCAAAGAACTTAGCACAGTGCCTTGTACCTAGTAGGGACTTAAGGAGTTCTGTTTGGATAAGCAGATCATCTCTGAGTTCTAAGGGGATGGGCCACTTATCCTATGCAGTTGGATCTATGGTGGCCAACTTTGCTGCGCTGTCTTTACACAGAGTGGATGTGCTGACAGGTGGTGGGGCCTTCCGTTCCCCAGGAGGCGGGAGGCCCGGGTTTGCCCTCACCCAGGGTGAGTTTGTTGTGGTGGACTGAGCCACACCACCAGGTCTAAGGCTTCTTGGAGGTGACTGCCGGCTGCCCTGGAGGAGAGTGGGGCCCTGTAGACATGCCGTCCCTCGTCCAAGCATCAATTCTGGTCATCCTTGAGGCTTGTAAGTTGTCTTCCTCTCCCATTTACTCTTGACTGATATTGTCTAATTTTATAATTTTTTTAATTCCAAGTTTTTGGTTTATCTACTCTCCCCTCTTTCTTTTCTTGTTTTCCAGTGTGCGTGTATGGTGCCATTCATCTAGAGCAACCACAGCCCTCCAGTACTAAAGCGCTGGCAAAGACAACCCGCCTGGAATGTGTGGTGTCTGGAGTATCAATTTCTACAGTGTCCATATATTGGTATCAAGAAAGACCTAATCAAAACATAAAGGTTTTGTTGTTCATTTTACCTAATGGCACTGTCACAAAGGCATCAGACATTGCTCCAAACAAATTTGAGGTGGACAGGGTGCTTGAAACATCTACCTCTACCCTCACCATTCACAATGTAGAGAAACAAGACTCAGCCACCTACTACTGCGCCTCCCGGGACATGCACAGTGTCAAACTGTTAGAGCCATCTCATTCAACAAGTGTTCCTTGGTTCTTTATTCATTATTATGAATCCAGAAACCACAGTTACCACTAGTGTGCTCTTATACAAACGTCAAGATAAATGTTCCTGGGGTGACTCTGTTTATGGAGCTGTTTTCTTGAGCAGGAGGCTTTGCATAAGTATACACAAGTGACCAGCCTCACCTTTTCAGGAATCTGCTTTCTCTCCAACAGCTTTTCTAAAGCACCCACATTTATTCATCTGGGTCAACCTCCCTTGTCCTTTTTTCCTGCCAATAGCACCCTTTTTTTGTGGTACGATTTATTCCTACTAGTCAATTTGGATCCCATTATTAATCTTTGTTCTCCCTATTTCCTTTGATTTAAGAATGGGCATCAGAATAAAAGGTATTCATTTTCCTGGAGGCTCAAATGTAACATACACAGCATGATCTAACCATAGCAGAGCAGAGTGCAAGGACAAATATATCACATGAATGACTTGGAATGGTGATGTTTGATTTTGCACTAACATTTCTAATTGAGTCCACATTCACTTTGACTTTTGATTGGCATTTGAGGAATAGTTTATTTTCTGGCTTAAGATTTTATTCATCCAACTGTAAGTTTTCGATAGACTACTCTGAGCCAGGCATTACGTGCAGCAGCAATCAGAAGGCTCATGCACTTCCGTTGAGACACTTTGTTTTTGGGCAGCCAGAGGCCACTAAGATGATAGCCCTCAATATAAATACATCTTATGGTTATAAATCACATAGGAATTTTGCTTACATCCAGCTTGTCATGGTTTATAATTTGTTCTTGTTGCTTTACTTTTGGTTTTTTTTTTTTCCCATGAAACTCTTTTTTTTTTTCTCTTTGAGACAGAGTCTCTCTTTGTTGCCCCTGGTACAGTGGTCTGACACCATAGCTCACAGCAACCTCAGACTCTAGGGGTCAAGTGATTCCCTTGCCTCAGCCTCCCGTGTAACTGGGACTACAGGCACCTGCCACAACACCCAGCTATTTTTAGAAATGGGGTCTCATTCTAGCTCAGGCTGGTCTCAAACTTGTGAGCTCAGGTGATCAGCCTGCCTCAATGTCCCAGAGTGCTGGAATTACAGGTGTGAGCCACCATGCCCAACTCTTTCTTGAATTATGATCTTATATATAAAACAGATAAAAGTAAGATTTCCTCTGTTAAAGAGCTGAGGGACGAATGATTGTTAGTCTCAACTTCTCAAATAGTTCTTAAACTTTGGTCTTTCAACAGCTTGGTAATTGGCTGTGTATGTGATGAGACACAGTGGTGGAGATCCACAGCTCTCCCATCAGAGAGTCAACCCATATTGACTCAGTCTTTAGTACTGATGAGCTCTGTGGCAAGGCCTTGAGCTTTTCTAGCGCTGTTTCCTCACCTGTGAAACAAAGGTCCTGTAGTCATCCCATGAGTGGTTGTGAAAGCTCCGGAAATGATGTGTACAAAGGCTTTGGCCCAGTGCATGCCTTATTGTGATAGCCCTGTAAGTGTTAGCTTATAAAAAACAACTGGACAGTAACGAACTATAGAAATGATCAAGGAAATGCCATGAAGGATATCTGTAACAGTATGATCAAAATATTTCTGAATGTATATGAATCATGCCCTGTGATTGCACCAATGCACATAATTATGATTCAATAAAATTATTTAAAAAAAAAAAACAACTGGACAAAGAAAACAGCAGCTAGCAAACTAGCACACATAGGTAGTCATGGGTTGCTTAACGATAGGCATATGTCTAGGCTGTTTGGTTGTATGAACAGCATAGAGTGTAATCCACACATCTAGATGGAATGGCCTGGGGTCCCCTGGGATACAAACCTGTACAGCATTGTACTGTCCTGAATACTGTAATTGTAGCACAATGGTACATATTTGTATATCTAAACACATCCAAACAAAGAAAAAGTTGAGTACAAATTATGGTGTAAAAGATAAAAAATGGTACACTGTATAGGGCAGCTCCATTATATGATCACTGTCTTTGACCAAAATGTTGTTACATGTTATGACTGTATACACAGGAATAGGTGCACGCACACACACAGGGCTTTATTTATCCAGGGCTTCATACCACATCTGTCATAGTGTCTGACTGTTATAGTTTATAGATAGAATAAAGATGAAGAAACTTTCACAAGAGTTCATCCCAGATTAATTCAAATTGAGTTTTCTTTGTGTGAGTGTGTGGCTAATATGAGGGTGAATACAATTTGGTTGCATTGTTTGTGTTTGTGAGGTAAAGACCGAGTTCCATTGAGCCCTTCACCCAGGAAAGTATGTCGCAAACCCCTACATTGCACCCGTTTGGTGGGAACTTCTCAACTTCCCTACCCCCTTTAACCTTCCCCTTTTCTTGAATTTATTGTGTCTTTCTATCACAGTTCCATGGGACCTTAGACTTAAACACAGCTGGAGAGGACACTGGCCTTTTGCATGGTGTAAACAACCATTATGGGGGAAAACAAGTTGATGTTAGGGTTATTGGCTTCTTGTGCCCTTCATCTTATGGCTAAAGTGAGCTTCACCCCAGACATTTTGGCCACACCAAAGGTAAACCAGCCAGAGGCAAACCAGCTCTGTCCTAAGTAAACATTTGCCAATGAAATGGTTGTTTAAATTTCTGATTCATAGAAGTGAATTCATAGTAGAGGGGGCTCAAGTAGTATCTCTTGAATTGAGATTGATATTCTGAGGTACTCACATGACCTAACGTGTCAGGGCTTTTGTATAGATGGATACCCTAAATCAGTGATCTTCCCCACTGGCACGCCTTGGCTCACTGCTCTGCTCTAAGAGGATCTTAGGTGTGCTGTAAAAATATTTGAAGATCATTAATTAAATTATTTTCAAAAGACATTCAAAGCACAGTAAGTATATATTTTTTTACTCTTTTTTTTTTTAATCAATGTAATTTAAGTGTGATGATGAAGTTTAACTAGAGGGTCAAATGTGCTGTGAGATAAAAGGATTGAAAAAGATCCCCTACATATTCTGATGATTTTGATTCAACTCATTTTCTTCTATCCTTGGGGTAGATGAGGCACAATGACGGAATAATAGAACCAACATTAAGTTATTAAATTAAACCAACCAAACATAAATTAGGCTGAATAAGATCAAAGGAAATTTACAGAAGCTCTATGTTCATATACCGTATCATCTATTGCCTAATTCCCCACTCATACCAGTACTTTGGGAGAAGTAAATCAGCATTAGGAGGCATCTTATAAAAATCACAATTCTAGAAATTGCCACACCCACCTGGAGACCACCAGTAAATGTTTTATCTTGAGCGCTCTTCATTTTTAGTCCTGTGAATAGGTTCTGGGAGGCAGCCTGGGGTAGAGAAAGAGATACACACTTTGAAGCAGGTATCTCTAGACATTGCGATTATGAGTGTGTTTTCCTATGTCATTTCTATACTTTCTGAATTGTCTAACCTTTGTAACTTTGGAATTTTATTTTAAAACTTGCTGTTAAGAAGAATTCACAATAATATTCATAATATTAAAAATATCTTGGGTGGTGTCTGTGGCTCAGCGAGTAGCGCGCGGGCCTCATATACGGAGGGTGGCAGGTTCAAACCCGGCTCTGGCCGAACTGCATCAAAAATTAGCCAGGTGCTGTGGCGGGCACCTGTAGTCCCAGCTACTTGGGAAGCTGAGGCAAGAGAATCGCTTAAGCCCAAGAGCTTTAGGTTGCTGGGAGCTGTGACTCCACGGCACTCTACCGAGGGCGATATAGTAAGGCTCTGTCTCTACAAAAAATAAAAAATAAAATATATATATATATATATGCACCAAGAGACATGATTAGAAAGGCCTGTCATGAGCTCTGTTTGATCTCCCTTTCCCTAATGACTTTTAAAAAATAAAATCTTGGCTTTTTCCATCAGATTCTTACTGATGCAATATGAAAACTTAAAGAAAATGTTAATGCTTTGGGTGCTTAAGGCAACTTAATTGAGGTTGTATGTCTTTCTTGGGCACTACAATTTCCAAGGCTATGCATCCATGTCTTGGAGGGGGAAATAAACAAATTCCTTCAGTGGGTTAACTGCTGTAGAAGAGAATGGCTATTCCTACCTCCACCTCTCAGATTCTGGACATCAACCTCCAGCTAAGGAGCAGATGACAATACTCCGTCGGTGTTTGTCAACCTTCTTTATCTGACAGCACACTTGAACCGATAGTTAAACTTCTGCAGCACGCTTAAATTCTGTTGATCAAAAAAGCAAAAAATATATACTTACTGTGCTTTCAACTTCTTTTGAAAACAATTAATGATCTTTAAAAATTTTTATGGCACACCAGTTCAAACTTCTTTTGATGATCTTTAAAAACTTTTGTGGCACTGCGGTTAAAAATCACCAGTTCTATATATTGGCCACTAGGGGACTGAAAGCCACCGTCAGGGAGGGACCCTGATGTCACTCTCCTATTTCCCAGCCTCCTGCTGATGCTTCCATTGGTTTCTCCTAAACAGCAACTGGAATACAAGGAAGACCATTAGTACAAATCATGGTGATCAGAATTTTAAGACAGAGAGAGATAGAGAGTGGACCCAGAGGTGCAAGGGATGAAATCAAACAGATAATCTCATGTGTGAGTTAAGTCTGAGCCCAAATAAGTAGCACCTGTGTAAGTTGACCACCCAAGGTGTAACAAACTGGCAACATACGGAGGTGTCAACATGAGGAACCAGGTCTACTGTACTGATATGTACATGTGGTGCATGGCCAGTCTACAAAAACTGAGTCCGATTAAGGTGGTCAACTATGGAGGTTCTACTGTATTTTATCTAGTTTGTTCCATTTCACTTTCCACAAAACTACCAAGATCCCACCTCCAACAGAACAGGATGTGTGTAATAGTATCAAACAGGAAACTTAACAAGTCTTGACAGATCATAAAAGCATGTGTTTTTCTACTCAGTTTCTCACTAGGACCATGCAGATTATTATTATTATTTTTTTTTTGTGGAGACAGAGTCTCACTCTATCGCACTCGTGGAGTGCTGTGGAGTCATAGCTCACAGCAACCTCCAGCTCTTGGGCTCAAGTGATTCTCTTGCCTCAGCCTCCCAGGTAGCTGGGACTACAGGCGCCCGCCACAGCGCCCGGCTACATGCAGATTATTTTTAATGCTTTTGTTTTTAGGGAAATTGAAGGATCCTCAGGTTATTTGTTGAGTTATAAATTAATCAACAGCACATAAGTAGAAAAAAATAAGCAACATAGAAGTGATCTGCGTTTAGATAAGCGATTATAGTGTTTTAAGATGATAGTGCTTCATCAACAATTAACAATTAATTCAACTTTGTGTTTGATGTTCTCCAGGACAATAAATGAGCCTAAAGTAGTAAAAATCTTAACTCTCATTAAATGCTTGAGAATAGAAGACACCTGGTCAGATTCATGAAAACTAAAATCTGTCCCTCCAGTTGTTATCATTGATCTTTTGTAGCTCTTTAATCCACTTTCTTGATATTTTTGCATCTACTAACAATTTTAATCACATACTGACCATTAGTATTCTACTGTGGTCCTGTTTATTTTTTTATTTGCTTATCAATAAAAGTTACAGAGTAATGGTCAAAAACCCACATTTATATTCTAGAAGTGTTAAAATTAGAATGTCTACTTCATGAGTGAGCAGACTTCCATGACTCTCCTTATTTTCTTTGCTTTGCCACAGAAAAACAGAAAAGTTAGTTGATGTATGAGTACACAGTTGAATAGCTAGCGAGTTATTTTTAACTGGTGTGCCACAAAATTTTTAAAAAATAATTAATTAAATTATTTTCAAAAGAAGTTCACAGTACAGTAAGTATATTCTTTTTTTTTAATCGGGATAATTTAAGTGTGCTGTGGACATTTAAATATAGGTTTCAGTATGTCATGAGATAAAAAGGTTGAAAAACACTGGTCTAGAGTACTCTCTCAAGGAGCTCAGTTCTATATGAGCATAAATAGAGTAATAAGTGTTCTGATATTAGTACAGTATTAATAGCTTTTGGTTTACTGAGTACTCTAAGTACTAACCACTTAATACTGTATACTTCTTCTCATTTAATCCTAACAAAATTACTAGGAGATAGCTATTATTAGTAGTAGCATAATCTCAATTTTGTAGATATTTTATAGGTACAAATTGGGAACTTTGTAAGTGACTTGATAGTAAGCAGTATGGCTAGGATTTGAATTCATGTCTGGCTGATTGCAAAATCTATTGCCTTGATCCCAGAGTGATAAGAAAAACAAAACAAAACAAAAACTTTTTCATATTTTTAGACATTTTGAGGGGAAATGGAGAATTTTATTATTCATTTATGATTAGTCATGATTAGTTTGTTTTAACTTGAAGCATTAGACTGCATTCCCCAGGGTAACATGAAGTTATTTCAATTAATACCTGAAGAGTTTAGAGACAGTCTGCAAGAGTTTTCTGCAGAGAATTTTATTGTAAAATCATTTTTTTTGACTTCTATGCTTTTAAAAGAAACATAACAAACATAGTGTCTATTGGCAACAGAGAGGCATCAAGATGGAACATAAAGATAGGGTCCATGACTGGCTTCTTTGCTGCTGTACTGCCCACTCCCAGTGTGCTGCAGAGCACAGAAACATCCAAATGTGGATGGAAAAGAGAGTATAGGACTAGACACAACCTCAGCTTGTTCCTGCTTCCCATGTAGCAGTGGACCAGGGAATATCTGGCATGGGCTGAAGGCCAGTTCATGTCGGACCCTGAATTGTACATAGCTTTTCTTAGGTATTATCATTCCCCCTGTTTTTAAGAGGAACCTGGGATTCAGAGAGACTCTGTAGCATCTAAGATCATGTAGGTATCACTTGAGCAGAGAAGGGATTGAAAGCTCAGTAAGACTATCATTAAAACCCACCCTTTTCCCACTGCACTACATTGACCCAACAATAACTGGAATAAAAGACAAAGACAAGAAGAGGGAGGTGAGGCGTATGCATATCTTCACGAGAATGCAGAACATGTTCCCACAGTGTACACAAGTATACTTGTGGAATTTTTTTGTCTGGAGCTATTCCTTGTATGACAAGAGTTGAAATACAAAGAAAGCCAATATACTGAAGAAGCATAATTGGCAATAAAATAAGCTGAGTATTCTGAGTAAATATTGGTAGGACTAGTACTATGATATTCACTATGACCTTCAAAGGAAATAAAGAATTACACTTATGGTTCCTTGATTTCCTGGCATATTTACGTGTTCTTAGAAGGCAGAAAATAGTGGGCCACTGGGAAGGATTCATAGACCAGAAGAATCAAATAAAAATATGGCCAATTAAGAAAAAGAGAACATTCACTTTTGTCACACACATAGCCTGGTTGAAAAAGAAAGAAGGGTTTATTAAATAGCTTTTGTCATCAACTTGTCTACTACTTAAAGGACATATATTGGAATAATTCCACCCCAGATTTATAAATATGTTCCTATTTATAGATCTTTATTATTTTTTGAATCAAACTCTTCATTTCATTAATTTTAACCATCTTCTAGGGTAGAGGGAAAAAGGGACATTTTCAGCCAGCTCCCTCCTTGACTATCTTTGCTGTGAGGTAGGGTGTGGGAGACCTCTCTGTGGGTGAGTATGGCTGCCCCATGACTTTGACCACAAGACAGTAGCACATAGACCCTCCACTTGGAAGGCAATGGCCCCAAGATGGGGAATTCTTCTGTCAGGACATACATTCAAGTGAAGGACCTATGACCACGTGAGGAATACATCCCAAATCCAAAACGAGACCTCCCAACAGTAGCATTATGCTCAGCCAGCTTCATCAAGGAGGCAAAGTAGAAAGGAAGGAGGTGGGGGATATGGAAGCCACTGAGCTTCCAGTGTACCAGGCATTGTGCTGTACACTTACTGAAATTGATGCTGGGAGATAGATGTTTCTAATTAATTTTCCTAATTGAAGACACTAAGTATCAGACAACAAAAAATCAAGTTAAAAGCAAGCAGAACTGGACTTAAAAGCATCATGGAATGATTTCATACCCTCTTCTGTAGCACACTACGTGCATTTGGTAGTAAAGAAACAGGTGTGAGGTCCAGCTCTACCAGCCACCAACTGAGAGGCCTTAAGCTGCACTCTCACACCCTCTGGGTCTGCCTTGACATCTCATGACAATGGGCTTGGATAAAATGATCCAATGAATGTAAAAGTGTTTTGGAAATTGTAAACAGTGTACCAAACTAAGGAATGATAGCTTAGGTTGAATATTTCAACCACTCCAGTAAGATCTCTAATATGACTTATCTCCTAATGAAAACCAATATTTATGGAGGTCTTACTGCAGGGAATGCATCTTGTTTGATTCAATAAGGGGGTGGGAACAACGTTACTATGGCTGCTGTAGTAACATGAAAGTTAGGATGGCGTATATGAAAGTGACAGGTGACCACTGGCCGCAGGGCTCTATGCTGAGTGATAGAGGCTTTTGTTGTTATGTCCATTCTCATTCCTCAATTCTCAAGAAAAACAATGCAGCAAAGAATATGAAACGACATTGGTGAAGAAAGAGTAGAAATATTACATGCTGGATGTTTAACAAGAGTTTCATTTTGTCCCAATCTTTGCTGAGATTCAAAGGTCAGGATAATAGCAATAAGTTGTGTCTGCATCCTAAAGAAAGGACTAAATCAGGCATTCTCAACTGGGGGACAATCTCCACTCCAGGGGACAACGGCAAAGTCTGAGTACATTTTTGGTTGCTACAACAGAGAGGGAGTGCAGCTGGCATATAGAGAGTAGGGGTCAGGGATGCTGCTAAACGTCCTCCAACACACAGGGCAGCCCACAAAGGACAGAGAAATATTCAGCCCACAATGCAGAGATCGAGAGTCCCTGGGATAGCTATGTTTTCCACAGAACTGCTAAGAGGCAGACAAAATTGGTAACTCTGACCTCTGTCTCCTGAAATATCCAGCCTGTTATATAGGAGGACAGTTCCCAGGGAACTCTAATTCTGTAAAGACTTTGTCTTACAATTTTGTCCACTTCTTGGCAGGTCTATGGAAAACATAACTAGCTCAGGATCTTTCAATCTCTCCTACTAAGGAGCTGAGGAGACAGCTCTTCCCTTTGCACACTATAAGGGACTCCCTAGGTTCTGGAGCCACCATGGGGCGAAAGCAGAGCCCTGCATGGGAGTTCATGGAATTGTCTGATCTGTGTCATGAGGGTTTGGTGGGCGGAGAAACCAAGTAGGATTCTCACAAGGAAAAGTTGACTGGTGGCTTCAGGTCATAGCAGAATTGGTAACGTGGACTAATTCTCCTCCCAAATTTTATTTACTTCTTCTTGATTATTATAAAAGAATCTCCCCAAAAGTTTCCAAGAGCCAACAACATAACAAGGCAAATGGACAGATTTTCTTGGTGTCTTATAGATACGGATAAAATTCCTATGTGTTCCTGACCAATTAATGACCTCAGAAATGAGCGATCTGGGCACAAGGATATTTATTGTCTTTGAGACATCTGAGACATCTATTGCCTTTGTTATAACACCAGGAGGTACCTCTCCTCCTCCTCCTTTCCTTCTCCTCATTATCCTTCCACTGTCCCTGTCTCCTTAGCCACCTTCTTGGGCACACAGCCTGCACAGAGGGACATTATGGCTACCAACAATGGCCTTGTCTTTACTCTGGGATTGTGAACTTATTCCCCTATTTCTCACATTGCTTGATGTCTTTTTAAAGCATTAATGCCTTTATTTATTGATAATTTTGGTTTTATTGGAAATGCCATTCTTTTGCTTCTATTTGGAATTGGATAAATACAATTGAAGTAAGCAAATGTACTTCAACAGCAGAAAGGAAGCATATATTTTTGCTGCAGTGTGTAACTAGATATAACTTGTCATACACACTTAGGTACTGAGAAATACTAAATAAAGCTTTTTAGTGTCTGATAATTACTTAGTAAAAATAAGGCAAAGTTAGGCAAAGAACTGAACCATAAGGTCTATAAAATGTCTACTCTTCTCTGGTCATTGATATGAAATTCATGGCAAAAGAAGAAGATATGATGACCTAAGACAGTGGCCTCTGGGAACTTATCATGTCATCAGAGTCAGGACAGTGAGCATGTGCACCCCTTATCATGTCTGCAACCACATCCTTCCCAATGGGGAGCAGCCTTATCCAATGCTCTGCTTTAGCTAGGCCTCAGCCTCAACCTGCAGCATTTCCTGTGTTCTGAGGAAACTGAAAAGAGGAGCCACATGGCTATCAGTTGCATCTCCATAGATGCCAATAACTGTGCCCCTAAATGTCTGGTTTGACATCATTTCCTATTGAATTAGTCTCCAAAATAGAGACTAGTATGTTGACACTGCCCGATTATCTCAGAGAGATGGCAAGGTCTGTTATTTCATTTCCTGGAGCTTTCCAGTCCCGATGGAATGCTCAGTGTGAAGGTGCTGGCAAGGAAAAGGATGGAATTCATGTTTGTTCAGCTCCTCTTGGCTGGCAGATAGTGTAATTAATGTCCTATATATTCAGAATTTCAGATGATCACCATAAAAGCCCTGAAAATACACCTTCTCATGGAAGAAAGAACTGATGCTTAGAGTGGGGCAGTCGTCTAAACAAAGAGTCCAGGCAGTTCAGTTGTACTGTTGGGCCAATTTTGGACACCCATACTGCTATTTACTTTAAAGGATGGAACTGTGGCATATGTGGACAAATATGGGCAGAATAACAGTAGCAGACCAAGAAGCCACAGCTAATGGGTCACCTTGGGCACACATCTGCAAGAGTTGCCTCCTAAGACTCTTTTCCTTATGGAAGGGGAAGAGGTTAAAGAAAACTGAATTATCTCCTCTGTTCCTGTGATCTTTCTTTAGCAGAAAATGTAAGTGGGATACACAGAGAGGGGTCAAAACACAAAGCCTGGACTTATGTCAATGATCACAATGTGTGTATATAATGAGGATAATGTTTTAGGATTCAACATAAGAGCCTGCTTATTTTCATCCTTCACATGAGCCATGTAACCTGTAGCCCTTTCATTATTAAAACTAAACCAGGAAATTATTTACCTAGAGTGAAATAGTAGCATTGGCTAGAACAAACTCATGCTTCTCAAGTTAATTGTAAGATAGTGGGCTTAAAAATTAAGTGTTTTAAGAAAAGCATTTTCTAAAGTTCTTTGGAAAGTTCCAAATCTCCCGTTCATAGGTCAAAAGGCAAGCCTGGCAAGCTAAGAACACACAATTGCACCAGCTGTGCTAGATACTGAAGACGAGGTGTGATGCAGTGAAGTTGGTGTCCACCCAGAGAGAAGGGGTCACCTTTCTGGCTGGGGAGTATTGTGAGACGGTGGGGACATTTAGAGGAGCAGGGGATTAAATGAAGGTGCTTTCTGGTTCTCTTGTTCTTAGGACCCTATTCTAGAAAAGATAGGAACTATAACAGAAACCCAAGACAAATGGAGGGAGATTCTCGGAGCATCAGGCTGACAATGAGCTTCTCCACCATGGTCACGGGAAACTTCATCAGTTGGGGAAGGTGTCTACAAAAATAAGCCCAAACCACACAGCTCTTCTGCAGGAGTCATATATTCAGGAATTCTAGATCACTCTTGGCGTCTTTAAGAGGCTACAGAGGTGCTGATGGGTTGAGGGGGACACAGTGCCCAGGGTTTGGACCAGAAGCTGCGGGGTGGGCACACTGCATGCCGAGGATGTGTGTGGCATCAGCAGAGGTAAGTGCAGGCTGATGATTGCACCATCTTGTTCAGAGGAAGAGTCCAGATCCCCGACACCAGCAACGCAGAAAGCCGCGAGTTGTGGAGGACTCAGAGAGTAGCAGGCCGTAGGGCCTCCCTCACATGCTGCTCCCTGGGTAGTGAGGCCACGCTGGGGGGAGAAAAGAAAGCAATGCAGAAAAGCCTAAGAATGCACCAGAAGAGGCTGAGCTCTGCCATTCGATCCTATAATTCCTCTACTAAGTATATATCCAGAAGACCAAAAATCACATTGTGACAAAGATATTTGTATCAGAATGTTTATTGCAGCATAATTCATAAGAGACATGAATGAGACTACTCGAATCTGGTGAAACTACTTTAAATTGGAACATTTAGCTTCGAGCAGTATCAAAACGAGGATGACATGAGATGTACCTGTTGTATACAAAAGTGACATCTGTCCTCCCCCATGAAGAGCAGTGCGTGCATGTTCCACCACTGTGTCTTGCTCAGTGGCACCTATGTTGTGGACCAAAATCCCATCCCAGCGCCCTGCTTTGCATGCTGGAGCGGCACTGTGTCAGCCTGAGGAAGGGTGAATTTGTCTAGTTATTCTGCCCAGAGGACACCTGATTATTATGTAGCAAAAAGAAGCCTTTTGCTGTAGGGGCCCAAATTAGGAGATGCTAAGTGATAGAGGCACATAGGCGAGGTACAGGGTTTTAAGTAAATTGAGTCCATGAAGCTTCCTAACACTAAGGAAAGACAACATTAATCTACATAAAAATAATTCTCAAAGAACAAATGGAAGGGTATTGTTTGAATACAGTAACCAGACTTTAAATCCCAGAGCCTTCATCATCCTTGATCATCAGAGAAATGCAAATCAAAACTACTTTGAGATATCACCTAACTCCAATAATATTAGCCCACATCACAAAATCCCCAAACCAGAGATGTTGGCGTGGATGTGGGGAGAAGGGAACACTTCTACATTGCTGGTGGGAATGCAGACTTATACGTTCCTTCTGGAAAGATATTTGGAGAATACTTAGAGATCTAAAAATAGTTCTGCCATTTGATCCTGTAATTCCTCTACTAGCTATATATCCAGAAAACCAAAATTCACATTATAACAAAGATATTTGTATCAGAATGTTTATTGCAGCACAATTCATAATCGCTAAGTCATGGAAGAAGCCCAAGTGCCCATCAACCCACAAATGGATTAATAAATTGTGGTATATGTATACCATGGAATATTATGCAGCCTTAAAGAAAGATGGAGACTTTACCTCTTTCATGTTTACATGGATGGAGCTGGAACATATTCTTCTTAGCAAAGTATCTCAAGAATGGAAGAAAAA